>JBBBDQ010000235.1:380000-382500 GCA_037127315.1 Ascarosepion bandense | reverse complement strand
AGAAATAGATAGATAGATAGATAGATAGATAGAAAAAGAAAGAAATAGTGGATAGATAGATAGATAGATAGATAGATAGAAAAAGAAGTAAAGAAATAGTGGATAGATAGATAGATAGATTGATAAAGAAGTAAAGAAATAGTGGATAGATAGATAGATAGATAGATAGATAGATAGATAGATAAAGAAGTAAAGAAATAGTGGATAGATAGATAGATAGATAGATAGATAGATAGATAGATAGATAAAGAAGTAAAGAAATAGATAGATAGATAGATAGATAGATAGATAAAGAAGTAAAGAAATAGTGGATAGATAGATAGATAGATAGATAGATAGATAGATAAAGAAGTAAAGAAATAGTGGATAGATAGATAGATAGATAGATAGATAGATAGATAGATAGATAGATAAAGAAGTAAAGAAATAGTGGATAGATAGATAGATAGATAGATAGATAAAGAAGTAAAGAAATAGTGGATAGATAGATAGATAGATAGATAGAAAAGAAGTAAAGAAATAGATAGATAGATAGATAGATAGATAGATAGATAGATAGAAAGAAGTAAAGAAATAAGTGGATAGATAGATAGATAGATAGATAGATAGATAGATAGATAGAAAAAGAAGTAAAGAAATAGTGGATAGATAGATAGATAGATAGATAGATAGATAGAAAAAGAAGTAAAGAAATAGTGGATAGATAGATAGATAGATAGATAGATAGAAAGAAGTAAAGAAATAGTGGATAGATAGATAGATAGATAGATAGATAGATAGATAGATAGAAAAAGAAGTAAAGAAATAGATAGATAGATAGATAGATTGATAAATAAAGAAATAGATAGATAGATAGATAGATAGATAGATAGATAGATAGATAGATAGATAAAGAAGTAAAGAAATAGGTAGACAGATAGATAGATAGATAGATAGATAGATAGATAGATAGATAGATAAAGGCAAAGAAATAGGTGGATAGATAGATAGATAGATAGATAGATAGATAGATAGATAGATAGTGATAAAGAAGTAAAGAAATAGATAGATAGATAGATAGATAGATAGATAGAAGTAAAGAAATAGTGGATAGATAGATAGATAGATAGATAGATAGATAGATAGATAGATAGATAAAGAAGTAAAGAAATAGTGAGATAGATAGATAGATAGATAGATAGATAGATAGATAGATAAAGAAGTAAAGAAATAGTGGATAGATAGATAGATAGATAGATAGATAGATAAAGAAGTAAAGAAATAGATAGATAGATAGATAGATAGATAGATAAAGAAGTAAAGAAATAGGTGGATAGATAGATAGATAGATAGATAGATAGATAGATAGATAAAGAAGTAAAGAAATAGTGGATAGATAGATAGATAGATAGATAGATAGATACATAAATAAATAGATAGATAGATAGATAGATAGATAGATAGATAAAGAAGTAAAGAAATAGTGGATAGATAGATAGATAGATAGATAGATAGATAAATAAGTAAGTAAATAGATAGATAGATAGATAGATAGATAGATAAAGAAGTAAAGAAATAGATAGATAGATAGATAGATAGATAGATAAAGAAGTAAAGAAATAGTGGATAGATAGATAGATAGATAGATAGATAGAAAAAGAAGTAAAGAAATAATAGATAGATAGATAGATAGAAATAAGTAAAGAAATAGTAGATAGATAGATAGATAGATAGATAGATAGATAAATAGAAAAAGAAGTAAAGAAATAGGTGATAGATAGATAGATAGATAGATAGATAGATAGATAGATAGATAAATAGAAAAAGAAGTAAAGAAATAGTGGATAGATAGATAGATAGATAGATAGAAAAAGAAGTAAAGAAATAGTGGATAGATAGATAGATAGATAGAAAAAGAAGTAAAGAAATAGTGGATAGATAGATAGATAGATAGATAGATAGAAAAAGAAGTAAAGAAATAGTGGATAGATAGATAGATAGATAGATAGAAAAAGAAGTAAAGAAATAGTGGATAGATAGATAGATAGATAGAAAAAGAAGTAAAGAAATAGATAGATAGATAGATAGATAGAAAAAGAAGTAAAGAAATAGTGGATAGATAGATAGATAGATAGATAGATAGATAGATAGATAGATAGATAGAAAAAGAAGTAAAGAAATAGTAGATAGATAGATAGATAGATAGATAGATAGATAGATAGAAAAAGAAGTAAAGAAATAGTAGATAGATAGATAGATAGATAGAAAAAGAAGTAAAGAAATAGTGGATAGATAGAAAAAGAAGTAAAGAAATAGTGGATAGATAGATAGATAGATAGATAGATAGATAGATAGATAGAAAAAGAAATAAAGAAATAGTGGATAGATAGATAGATAGATAGATAGATAGAAAAAGAGGTAAAGAAATAGTGGATAGATAGATAGATAGATAGATAGAAAAAGAAGTAAAGAAATAGTGGATAGATAGATAGATAGATAGATAGAAAGAAGTAAAGAAATA
>JBBBDQ010000235.1:375000-377500 GCA_037127315.1 Ascarosepion bandense | reverse complement strand
AGATAGATAGATAGATAGATAGATAGATAAATAGAAAAAGAAGTAAAGAAATAGTGGATAGATAGATAGATAGATAGATAGATAGATAGAAAAAGAAGCAAAGAAATAGTGGATAGATAGATAGATAGATAGAAAAAGAAGTAAAGAAATAGTGGATAGATAGATAGATAGATAGATAGATAGAAAAAGAAGTAAAGAAATAGTGGATAGATAGATAGATAGATAGATAGAAAAAGAACAAAGAAATAGTGGATAGATAGATAGATAGATAGAAAGAAGTAAAGAAATAGTGGATAGATAGATAGATAGATAGAAAAAGAAGTAAAGAAATAGTGGATAGATAGATAGATAGATAGATAGATAGATAGATAGATAGATAGATAGATAGATAGAAAAAGAAGTAAAGAAATAGTAGATAGATAGATAGATAGATAGATAGATAGATAGAAAAAGAAGTAAAGAAATAGTAGATAGATAGATAGATAGATAGAAAAAGAAGTAAAGAAATAGTGGATAGATAGATAGAAAAGAAGTAAAGAAATAGTGGATAGATAGATAGATAGATAGATAGATAGATAGAAAAAGAAATAAAGAAATAGTGGATAGATAGATAGATAGATAGATAGATAGAAAAAGAGGTAAAGAAATAGTGGATAGATAGATAGATAGATAGATAGAAAAAGAAGTAAAGAAATAGGGGATAGATAGATAGATAGATAGATAGAAAAAGAAGTAAAGAAATAGTAGATAGATAGATAGATAGATAGATAGAAAGAAGTAAAGAAATAGTAGATAGATAGATAGATAGATAGATAGAAAAGAAGTAAAGAAATAGTAGATAGATAGATAGATAGATAGAAAAAGAAGTAAAGAAATAGTAGATAGATAGATAGATAGATAGATAGATAGAAAAAGAAGTAAAGAAATAGTAGATAGATAGATAGATAGATAGATAGAAAAAGAAGTAAAGAAATAGTGGATAGATAGATAGATAGATAGATAGATAGAAAAAGAAGTAAAGAAATAGTGGATAGATAGATAGATAGATAGATAGATAGAAAAAGAAGTAAAGAAATAGTAGATAGATAGATAGATAGAAAAAGAAGTAAAGAAATAGTAGATAGATAGATAGATAGAAAAAGAAGTAAAGAAATAGTAGATAGATAGATAGATAGATAGATAGATAGATAGAAAAAGAAGTAAAGAAATAGTGGATAGATAGATAGATAGATAGAAAAAGAAGTAAAGAAATAGTGGATAGATAGATAGATAGATAGAAAAAGAAGTAAAGAAATAGTGGATAGATAGATAGATAGATAGATAGATAGATAGATAGATAGATAGATAGATAGATAGATAACATATGCATAGAATTTTTAGAATAGATTTTTTTTTTTTTTTTTATTAATCCGACAGATCACTTTAAGCGTTACTTTTAGAGGATACACGTATTTGATTAGACTTTCCGTTTATTTATTAAACTATATATTTATTTATGTTCACCTGCCGGTCTGAATGTTTGGGGAATTTTATTAAAGAATTTGCGCCTTCTTCAGGACAGAGGGAGCCACGGTTTACCCCGGTGCGCCCTGCCGCTTGGCCACGAAATTCAAACGGCCAGGCTAATTTCATTTTTTCAGTCGGCATTTTCCCTGTTATAAATCTCTAGGAAGTTTTTTCTTTTCTTTTTCACAGTCTACACATTGTTTACGTTTGGATACGAAACTAAGTAATTTTTTACAATAAATTTTTTAAGGTAGAAATAAATAACCATACTGTTTAATAAATAAAACTAAAACTTCTACTCAAAAAATTATAATACATGCAGTGAGATAGATAGATAGATAGATATATATATATATAGATATATAGATAGATATATAGATAGATAGATATATAGATAGATAGGAACAAAACTGAGAGAGAGATAGATAGATAGATAGAAACAAACTGAGATAGATAGATAGATAGATAGATAGATAGATAGATAGAAACAAACTGATAGATAGATAGATAGATAGATAGATAGATAGATAGAAACAAACTGAGATAGATAGATAGATAGATAGATAGATAGAAACAAAACTGAGATAGATAGATAGATAGATAGATAGATAGAAAATAACTGAGATAGATAGATAGATAGATAGATAGATAGATAGATAGAAACAAACTGAGATAGATAGATAGATAGATAGATAGATAGATAGAAACAAACTGAGATAGATAGATAGATAGATAGATAGATAGATAGAAACAAACTGAGATAGATAGATAGATAGATAGATAGATAGATAGATAGAAACAAACTGAGATAGATAGATAGATAGATAGATAGAAACAAACTGAGATAGATAGATAGATAGATAGAAACAAACTGAGATAGATAGATAGATAGATAGATAGAAACAAACTGAGATAGATAGATAGATAGATAGATAGAAACAAACTGAGATAGATAGATAGATAGAAACAAACTGAGATAGATAGATAGATAGAA
>JBBBDQ010000235.1:160000-370000 GCA_037127315.1 Ascarosepion bandense | reverse complement strand
ACGACGCCAACCCCGTACCTGCACGCACAAAAACAAGCATAAATATGTGTACAGACCTCTGAAAAAAACGCTTCCTATTTTATTATTATTATTATTATTATTATGTTTTACAAAAACTACAACAAATACAGGGAGTAAAATAACATCGTTGTGTATAGAGCAGAAAAATAAAAGAGGAAAAAAGAAAGAAACAACTTCTTCACATAATCACCACCATACACATATTTTTGAGTCCCTCTTCATGTCGTGGATTGACAATTGTACAGAGCAGTAAGGAACGTGACCTGTTCGCACTGCTGAAACGTATTATCCCCTCCTAAATGTGATCACATATACTGCATTGTCTCCGTAAATATACACCGAACGTTGATGAATCTCAACGAGTGCAATTTTTCACATTGAGTAATTCAATTATGCACCTCTGTTTCAAGTCAGACGCCATTTTGCCAAACTGCTCACAGTAGAAAGGCAAAATGAAGATTGAGCATTTCAATCACCGTACCACCAGCCATTCACCTTTGACATTGTGGGTCAGTATAATAAGATAGGATACTCTGCTTTCGGAACTGCCCATTGCGTGCGTTCGTGTAATTGATTATTCAAATTCGAAAGCTGACGAGCCGAAAGGCAAAAGTTTACTTGCCAAGAGTTACTATCTTTTATTTTAATTAGCTCTTAGATTTCCCTGCTTAATTTCGGCATTATTTTTTTTTTTTTTTTTACGCGTTTTACGTTTTTAGGGCGTAAAACATTTCGCATTTTGATATTCCAGCAGACAAATAAAAGAACAGAATTGATAGAGAAGTAGAGAGATAGAGAGACAATTGAGATAGATATATAGACAGACAGACAAGCGAGACGGAGAAGCAGACAGACAGACAGACAGACAGACGGACTAGAGAGGCGGAGAAGCAGACAGACGGACTAGCGAGACGGAGAAGCAGACAGACGGACTAGCGAGACGGAGAAGCAGACAGACGGACTAGAGAGGCGGAGAAGCAGACAGACAGACAGACGGACTAGAGAGGCGGAGAAGCAGACAGACAGACAGACGGACTAGAGAGGCGGAGAAGCAGACAGACAGACAGACGGACTAGAGAGGCGGAGAAGCAGACAGACAGACAGACGGACTAGAGAGGCGGAGAAGCAGACAGACAGACAGACGGACTAGAGAGGCGGAGAAGCAGACAGACAGACAGACGGACTAGAGAGGCGGAGAAGCAGACAGACAGACAGACGGACTAGAGAGGCGGAGAAGCAGACAGACAGACAGACGGACTAGAGAGGCGGAGAAGCAGACAGACAGACAGACGGACTAGAGAGGCGGAGAAGCAGACAGACAGACAGACGGACTAGAGAGGCGGAGAAGCAGACAGACAGACAGACGGACTAGAGAGGCGGAGAAGCAGACAGACAGACAGACGGACTAGAGAGGCGGAGAAGCAGACAGACAGACAGACGGACTAGAGAGGCGGAGAAGCAGACAGACAGACAAACGGACTAGAGAAGCGGAGAAGCAGACAGACAGACGGACTAGAGAGGCAGGAGAAGCAGACAGACAGACGGACTAGAGAGGCGGAGAAGCAGACAGACAGACGGACTAGAGAGGCGGAGAAGCAGACAGACAGACGGACTAGAGAGGCGGAGAAGCAGACAGACAGACGGACTAGAGAAGCGGAGAAGCAGACAGACAGACGGACTAGAGAAGCGGAGAAGCAGACAGACAGACGGACTAGAGAAGCAGAGAAGCAGACAGACAGACGGATTAGCGAGGCGAAGAAGCAGACAGACAGACGGAATTAGCGAGGCGAAGAAGCAGACAGACGGACTAGCGAGGCGGAGAAGCAGACAGACGGACTAGCAAGATACAATGATAGAGAGTTTTAAAGGGATGCAGATTTTTCCGAAGTGTGTGTGTGTGTGAACAGATTCCATTTTAGTTGTTTCAATTTCAGAGACGTACTAACTGTCGCACATTCTTCCCTATGCAATTTTTGATACGTTATTTATACATTCATTATTTGCATATTCATCAAGACCGGGTCTTAAAAAGCCCTTCATACTCGCACATATGTCATCATATATCGTTAAGAGAACCTTATATGTATGTTGTTTATTCCTGTCAGCTCCTTGTAGAGCACAGAAATGCAATCACACTTCTTCCGGTTTGTTTTCAACAGCAAAGTGGTTTTTGAGTAGAAAACCTGAAAGAATTAGGACTAGACATGCTAGGTCTACGTCCAACACTCCTTCAGTCAGTTAAGTGCCATACGTGATACACGCTTGGGCGATCATGTCTCGAAAAAGACATGACTGACTCCGCAAAAGATTAAACCGCAGTAGGTTGCCATTACATTCTGTGGTAGACTGGTTGCTAACCTACGCTATAGAACTCAATCTGTACTGCTATTTAACCCATGGCTGGAGGGAGAAGAGACGGATTAGTACTTTTCCCAATGGTATTTGTGTGTAAGTAAATACAACGTATTCAACTTTGGAATGACTATATAGAATCCATAGTTAAATCCGCTGCAAGAAGGTCGGTTCTCTGTACAAGGCCAGGAAGTTTTTCCCGTCTGAAACAATCCTGCACATATACAAATCTACCATTCGCCCGTGCATTGAATACTGCTGCCATATCTGGTCGGGTGCTCCTGCTATCCACCTAGAGGTCTTTGACAAAATCCAAAGGAGAATATGTAATGTGATCGATCCCGACTTGGCAGCTGGGATATAGTCACTTTCTCAACGGCGCAACGTGGCTTCCCTGTGTCTCTTCTACAAATACTTTCATGGCTTCTGCTCAGATGAGCTTAGCTCACTGGTAACCCCCCCCCACCATACATGAATTTACTCGAGCAACAAGATTAGCAACTAGGTCTCACCCTCTTACTGTAAACCAATGAATTGTAAACGGAAATTCTACTCCATCAGCTTCTTTTCTCGCACTTCCCGCCTGTGGAATTCCTTTCTGTTTACTTTGTTTCCCGACAGCTACAATCTTCAAGAATTCAAATGTTAAGTCAATAGTCATCTCCTCTCTCTCTCTCTCTCTCTCTCTCTCTCTCTCATGTTCTTTACTCCGTTTACTCCACTCTCATCAGTATTCTCATCCTGTCACTCTTTCTCATAACTTACCTCCTATGTAACCCCTGCTCAACAGTGGCAGTAAAATGCCTTGCTTGGGGCGACACGATTATAAAAAAAAATTCCCTGTCCCTCCCTTTTTTGCCTCATAATGTAGCCCCTGTGCATCAGTGGTGGTTCTGATTTGCTTGAAATGATTAAAAAAGACACTTTAAAACCACAATCACCGTCAACGTACAGGCCTAATAAAAACCACCTACATGTTTATTTGAATTAATGTTTTGTGAGGTTGATTAATTGGATATGTAAAATCGTAAACACGCAGGACGATCTTATTTCATCGTCAAATGGACAAAAAGAATAGAATGTATTTGCACATTTGAAATACGATGATAGCCTTAATCGGCCGATAGAAATCAAGACTTTTACTGTTGAAAACAATTCAAGACATTGCTGTACAAAGCTGTTACGATCACAAAAACCGACACTTTAATTATACGCTTTATAGAGACTCGGTATTTTTATAGGTACCTCCAAAATTTGCTAAAAAGAGAATACATGAAAAAAAAATGCTCAAAAACAAAATGTTATCATCAAAATCTTAGTGTTATTATTAAAAGGTTTTAAAAGATTTGTAATTTAAATTATTTCTTGTCCTTATTAGAATCTTGGAAAATCTTACAGTAACATTTGATTGGATATCTAATGTCTAATAGGCTTTATCTAAAGACGTCGCAAGAAACAAGATATCAGTTCTTTTTTTTTATTCAGATGATACATTTGGAATACTAATCTTCTATGTTCAGCAAGATATTTCGAAAAAAAAATAATTGTTAATTTCAATCTTTATTTTTTGTCTTGTTAATTTCTGTTTTTTTTTTTGTTTGTTTTTTTTTTGTTTTTTTGTAATCTTTCCTTTAGTGTTTTCTTTACTCATATTTTATCGCACTCAGCAACCTTCTTAATAATGTTTTTTATTTTTCTCATTTTTCACACTCGGTAACCCCGTTGCATCTCAGTGGCTTCATTGTCATTGAGCTGAAATGATTAAAAGAAAAAAAAAGATAAGCTAATCACATCTTCATAATAATAAGGACTCCAAACAGGAGTTAAATGAATCTAGCGGCAAGAGTCCTTCGGTGTTCTAACCAACATTCTACAACTAATGTTCCGATATTTACCGAATTTATCTTGATTTGACACGGGACCTGAAGAAGGGTGCACTCAGTGGGGATATAATTTAAAGTACTAGTAATTATCTAACAAGCTTCCTAGTCAGCGCTCAGCAACTGATGTTCTTATTCTATGCACCCTGTCCCTTCAGGACGTAGGCGATCATGGCTTTTCACGTTTCCCTATCCCTGGTGGCTCTGAGCACGCCTTCTCTTGTTACACAATGCAATCTTCGTTCCGTCATCCACCTGATTAGGTCCTTCAAATATGTTATCCGTTGCTTTCCCCTGTCTCTTTTTCCCTCTATCTGGCCTGTTAGTATCAGGTTTTCCAGACCCTCCTTCCTCATTGCGTGTCCCAGGAACTTCAGCTGTTTCTTCCTGATGCTCAGTATTAATTTCCTTTTTGTTTCCATCATTTCCAAGACCTCATCATTGCTCACATACTCGATCCATGATATTCGCAGCATCTTTCTGTAGAACCACATTTCAGTTGCTTCAAGTTTTTCCTTCATCTTTGATGATATTGTCCAGCATTCACTGCCATCTTGAAGAACTGACAACACATAGCAATCCAGTATTGTCTTCCTTGTTTCTAGCGGAATTGTCCTGTTTCTTAATATTTTACTCAACTTCTGGAATGCTTCCTTCGCCATGCCAATTCGCTTTCGGATCTCTGTGTCGCACTTTCCGTCTTCTGTTAGAACACTTCCCAGGTATTTAAATTTTTGTACCTGTTTGATTCTAGTATCTCTGGCCTGTATTTGGCATATTGGGCTGCCCTATTTATTGATGACCGTGCATTTGGTTTTCTTGCAATTTATTTGTAGTCCTTTCTTGTCACTCTCTTCAGCTACCTTCTGTAAGATGTCTTATTTTATTTTCTGTCTGTTATCAGCATTCAAAATATTCTAGCTGTACAAGCTGAACAGATCCGGTAAAATACATATATATAAAAGGCAAGATGTTTGTGTGTGTGTGTGTCTGTTTATCTGCCTTTATGTTTGTATTTTTTCAGCCCTTTTAGTTTTTGCTTCGGGTTTGGCTCTGAGTAGGTATAATTATAGTCCTTAGTCTCGGCCGTGATACCATTTACTCAGAGGACTTATTTAGCCTTCAAAATTCAGTTTACGGCAAAGAAACTTATTTGACATCGATACCAGGAAATCAAAATTTGACGAAATTATTTACGAAAATTTCTCGCTCATTCGAAAAAGAACCCCAAAGAAAGAGGAAAGCAAGGATAAAGAAAAGATAGAAGATTGATTAATGCAAAGAAGAAAAAAAAAGGCAGAGACGAAAGAGGAATAAAAGGGGGGGAACAGAAAATGAATGGAAAGCAAGATCAGAAAAAGAAAGGACAAAGAGATACAATAAAAGGAAATACAGAATCACGAGAAATAAATGTTGACACCATTTCTCGTATCACCGTCTCTAAACTCCTAACTGTTCTCTTAAAAAAACATGGAAAAAAATTTAACTATGAAATTTAATTTCAAATATACTGGGATATATTTACGGTAAAAAAAAATTATACATCATAATTTTAATACAATTTGAAAAATAACTACTCTTACTATTATTTTACAGTCTAATGCTAATTTAAAAAATATTGTTAAAATAATTAAAAATACTAAAAGAAAATATAAGTATAGAAACAGGAAAAATTTGATAAACCTAACAGAAGGGGGAAATACACAAAAAGAAGGAAAGAAAAAAGAAGAAATCACGATAGAACGGATTTTAAAATAATTAAAAAATATTTAAAAAAACGCTAGATCGAAACCAACGTATATAATTCATTCTTAGAAACGTGACAAGGATATTTTATCCTTAAATTAAAATATACTGACTATATGGTGAAAAATAAATCATATAAATTACATTATAACCAGTAATTTATTCTAGCTGTAGTTAAAATAATAAAAATAACCCCCAATAAGTAAATATAATTTATTAAAATACAATCTTAAAAATGATCTAAAATACTAGCAATGCTAATAATAGATAATAATAAATAATAATAAGAAGAAAAAAAAATAAAGACATAACAAATATATTTATACCTATATATATATATACACATACACATTTATATTATACATGTATCAAACAAAATTTCTCTCAGACGTAATGATACTTATAATAAAATAATAATAATAAAAATATTCATTCTATCACAAAAGACAAAAGAAATTACAAAAATGCCTAAAAATATAATAATTATAAAAAAAAAAAAATATAACAATATATATATATATATATATATATATATATATATATATAATGAAAACTCAACACGTCATTTCAATTCGTTATAAACTATAGTTCATTTCAATGAGTTTAATTAACTCATTTCATCAGACCTTACAATATTCCTTTCATCTGGTACAAAATTTTTGCCGGAATGACTCTTTTCTAAAAATGAAGAGAAGTATAAAAATAAAAATAAAAATAAAATTGCAAACAAAAATAACAATAAACATAAGGGGAAAGAGGGTAAACAAGGAAAGAAAGAAAGCAAAAAGGAAAGAGAGTCCAGTTCCAAATATTGTCTGGAATAGTTCAGGCCGTCATGAAGGGGTTGACCTCTGAAAAAATCCCAATTCCCTTGGCTGTTGGCGTCTGTTTGACCCCATAAGGCTAACCTACCTACTTATACTAACTTCTCTCCATATATACATATGTGTACATTCTCACATATACAATGTGACTTTGCTTATTCTTACATATACTCACCGATTCCTATTTTTTCTTTTTTCTTTACGGGTCATAGCGCTCTCATACCCACACATATATACGTTTCATAAATATAGGGTTTCCGCACGCCTAAGTAGTGTTGTATATATATGCACACGCATATCATTGCTAAAAAATTTTCACACGCACTCTCAATCCCGCATGTACTTTTATATATACAATATATATATATATATATATATATGAGACAATCATGTACATATATATGCACATGTACCCAAACACGATTATATATATGTGCACAAACACGACTATATATATATATATATATATATATATATATATATATATGTACATATATATGCACATGTACCCAAACACGATTATATATATGTGCACAAACACGACTATATATATATATATATATATATATATATATATATATATATATATATATATATATAAACCACAAAGTATACTAGTAGCTTTCTATATCCCCATGTATAATGACCCTGTACATTTGTGTACATTTAATTTCCGAATGAGGTGGTAATTTTCTTTTTCTATTTCTTAATAAACATTACTTGTTTATATCTATATATACCATTCTACTTCATTTGGGTTGTTGGTTTATCCATATATGGGTAGAAAATCATTACACGAGGGAAAATTTAGTTCGAGCATGCATAACTGATTTTATCCAAAATTGACATACCTCGCATCTAATTAGGTGTTCTAACACGATGGAAAAAAATTTACCTAATTTTGTTCTTACCTATGAAATACACATTTATCTAGGTGCCCCAATTTACATACCATAATGCATACAATAACACATAGGAACGTGCACAAAAATTTCATAGAAGCATGCACAAGATTTTAGGTACCTCCACAAAATCGCTGAAAAACAGCATAGTATGAAGGAAAAAGGCCCCAAGCTAAATAAAAACAAAGTTTTATCGGCAAAATGTTCATATTATCATTAAGAGGATAGATCAAAGAATTTTTTAGTTATTTTTTAAATTTTTTAATTATTTCTAACACGTTCGAAATTTTTTAGAAAGTCTTTTTTTTTCTTACGTCAGTGCGAGACCTAAATTGACGCAACGTTTATTAAGTAAAAACAAAAAAAAAAACAAAAAAAAAAACGTAATATTGCACAATGCACTTCTTTGACCGTAAAAGACACATTAATTTGGAAATTCTTGCAAAAATCAAATAATGATCGGATTTTGATGAAAATTTCAGAACTTATTCATAATTGACAGAAATCAATTTTGAAATAATTATTTTGTATAAAATATTGGTAAAAATATATATTTTTTTTTTTTTACATATGTTACCCTTCCACTAATTAATTTCCATAAATGCTTAAAAATTCGACAACGGGCAGCAATAAGCCTAATATAATTAAATTCAGGAGTCATTGGGGAATGCTAATCAACAGTTTTTTTTTTCTCCAATAGTCCCCGACTTTCTAAAAAATAGGTTCGAATTGCGAAAAATGTCATAATTATGCCAATTTTTATGTGGATAAATTTCTGATTGGTTTTTTGAACAATATAAATTAAGTATATCATAGTCTGAAAAAGAAAAAGATTCAATGAATAATTAATTTTTACAAGAATTATTTTATTTTTTTTAATTTTCTAATTATAAAAATTATATATAAAAAGTTTCAAAATTATTGTTAAATTTCTTCCTCTATTGGGTCGGCTAGGGTATGTAATTAATGCATGAAGACTACAATTACTAATCGAAAATTTAAAAGCTTAATACAAATGATTGACCCTGTCAATTTTTAAAATGACTAAAACATTTTAATTGTGTGCATTTTGATTGCGTGTACCTTTATTTGTACGGGTGGCCGTACGTAATATTTATCATTGAAAGGTCACGTGATTCAAAGGTTGTCTTCCCTTACATAAAAAATTACATTCGCATATTTTTGTCGCCTTCGGCCTCCCTACTTTAGCCTTCTTGACAACTTTCAGTTGTCGTTAAAGCTGTCAACACCTGAAATAAGCACTGATACTTGGACTACCGTAACTGATAAAAACTTTTACCGAATATTTCAGAGAGTAAGCTAGTACAATTGTTTGAAAGCAGATAAAGGTAAGTTTTAATTTAAAAAATTGACTTCAATAACGTGTCAGCGACGTATATTTTATTTTTGCCAGATTTTTAAAACTGAAATGCGGCTACTGTTTACATAAATGTGTCGATCAATCAAAAAAATGGCAGTACGTTTAAATTTTTTTTTTTTAATCTGAAAGATTTTATATTCCAATCAATATAATTTCGCTATAAAATACGCCAGTGTATTTTGTTTACTGGAATTACTAAAGTTAATCTCTTGACTTTCAATTAAAGCTAATTTTAAAGCTAAAATATAACTTATTTATTTTAAAAATTTCATTTTAAAATAAGGTATTGAAAATCTATACTGAAAAGTGGAGGTACCTAGATTAGGTGCACCCATTTCTATGAGAGACATATCTCACCACATATTTGGGTGCCCCATTTCCCACGGAAAATGTTTATGTTGAAGTCAATATAGTGAACATTTTTCATTACATAGTTTATGGCAGGATATTTCTTTCAGATTTACGTACACCAGTAATATGAAGTCATTGTGTACTTAGATGGGTGTGTCTTTCCATTGGATGGTGGGTTCTTAACCTCACTTCATTTGGCCTGCAC
The DNA here is from genome assembly GCA_037127315.1 of Ascarosepion bandense. Classification (NCBI taxonomy): domain Eukaryota; kingdom Metazoa; phylum Mollusca; class Cephalopoda; order Sepiida; family Sepiidae; genus Ascarosepion; species Ascarosepion bandense. Next base: position 360,338 of record JBBBDQ010000235.1, on the reverse strand, counting down.
ATTCTTCCAACGAATGATCCACACAAATGTGAAAGATCTTGTAATGTTGTTAGCTTATCCTCACTGTTTACGGACTGGACACACACACACACACACACATATATATACACATATATATATATACACATATATATTTCTTAAGCCTATATATATATATATATATATATATATATATATATATATATGAGCCAATCTGTCATCTGGTACAAACGTCTTCTCTGGATTGATTTTCTTTTTAAGGTGTAACTCTTTATTGTTTACTTAAAGCCATGGCAATTCAATGATAATTAAGAGCACACACATCAAGATGACTGATTGGCGAAACCGTGAAGATAACGGAAAACCCCTCCACTATCTTTCCCATGAAGTCATGGCAATTTACAAATAAACAAAATGGATTTGTTGAGATCAATAATCGTCTCCGTTTTTAAAGGAATTTAATAATAATAAGACATTCTGGTCATGCATTACCTCTCTTGGTCTCCTCATGTGATCATTTATTTTTCTACTATAAGAAGTCATACACCAATCTGACTCTCTCCATTCAACCAACGTAATTTACAAAGTGTTGAACATTATGATTAAGTATAGTCAGTATTTCTATTGTGATATTTACTCAGCATCTCATATTAGTCAGACACAAAACTGATTTGCCCAGTGTTAAATTTTCAATAATTTTTGAATTAATGCATAAAACACTACATAAAATTTTGAAATACTATTCGCGAAAAAAAAAAATCATGCCTTTCTTTTCATTTCAGATAAAAGTTAAACTGATCCGATTCAAACTTCCACCGAATAAACTGAGAGAAAATCTAAAGTAGCAGACATAAACTTCCTGTTTCCGGTGGAAGATGCTTCTTTGTATTTTCATTTTTAGTTTAGTTACAAATTTCCATATCGTCTTTCCGTCACATACTTCGGGAAATTTGATTCCAAAATTGATCAACGCTATCGAAAAGGCTGCAACTTTTTTCCAAGTCGATTATGAGAATATTAATGTCGATGGTTTATTTGGGCTTCAACTGGGTCAAGGTAAGTGAATTACAAGTATTTTTATGCGTTAGTCATGGTGTCGTAATCTGTGTGCTGTTCACGAAGGTCGTTATTTCTGAAAGTCTAAACTAATGAATAAATCAATCAGAAAGCAATAAGACAGCGCATATTTCCACCAACGTCAACGCCATTAAAAACTATGTTACAGATTCCGGATTATGTCGTGACAAAAATGTGTAATAATTATTCCACCCTAATCTATTGAACAGGTGAAGTGGCTCATCCCTTGTTCCCTGTTTAGGATGTGGTTTCCGGATTTCTCTTTTCCAATCATTTTACTCTTTTCTTTTTTCAATTGGAGTAGGTAGACTAAACTATTGCCCGGTTCACACTCCACCCACGTCTATTGAACAGGTGAAGAGGCTCATCCCTTGTTCCCTGTTTAGGATGTGGTTTCCGGATTTCTCTTTTCCAAATCTTTTCACTCTTACGTAGCCCCCTGCACGTCGGTGGCGTTACCGCCTTGCTCGGGGTGATATGATTTAAAAACAAAAATTTATTAGAGTCATGTCATCAAAAGGAGTCGACGTGATTTTAGAATATGCAACTGACTGTTTTTTCGTATATGGTATATCTTTCACTCAAAAACATCTTTCAATCAGTCACCGAATTGAATCACTTGTTCGAGGTCTCACCCCTCTTCATAACGCACAGAAATTCATTGAATACTTTTGCATATTTTGTGAACAACAAATCAGACAGACAGATACTCTTGTGGAAATATATAATCTAACTTTGTTGGCATAAGAGTTCACATATTCATTTTAACTAGTTTTACCGACCAAGTTCGGAGGAAACTACGCTGTTAATTTGACGTAAAAGTTCAAATCGATATCGTTTGTACAAATACCAGAGAAATCCTTGAAGTTCCATCAAAATTTAGTCACTTTATTGTTTGTACAATCATTTGTGGTAGCTGCATGTTATTTACAAGCCGAAGGAGAAAAATTATTATAAAGTTAGAAAGATTTCATTCCCAATAGGATATTTATCACTATTTAAATACGTGTTTTTCACGCGCAATCACTGAAAAAAGTCAATTTTTTGACAAGATAGGTTCAGTTATTGGTGGGGCTGTACAATAAGCACTGTAATCAGAAATAATCCGTTTTTGTTTATATTACTATTGATTTACTCCAGATCACAAATATCTAAAAAAAATTATTAAATTTGATAAATGTTAACAAGAGGTCTAGTTTGCGTTGCAAATTAATTGTAAATTGCTCAACTTACGGAAGTAAAAAAAACAAACAAAAAAAAAACATACACTTACGAGAAAAGTTTGTTCATCAGTATATCAATTCCTTGTGAGCCATTTAATGCCAAAATTTAATTTTCTTGAGCATTTTTTTTTTGTTTACAAAAATGTATCGCCGATATATTTTTCTTCAAAAATGTATTACTCGTATTTTACTACCAAAATGTATTTTTAAAATTTCATTGACCTCAGTTTGGGTGTTAACTATTTGCCCATAGCTGGGATCCTAACAGATGCTACTACTCAGGGTCGGATGGACATTGGAACAACAGCAATCAAGAGTTGGTCCCACGTTCCTTAAAACTTCCCGATCAGAGGCCTTGGTGCTGGGTGCATTTTATCGTCACACCCAGGATGGACACTCATACGACTCGATTTCTTTAAAAAAATTAAATTAGTAATGTGGAACGAATGCATGTACGTTGTAGTGCAGTGCATATCGTCTCGAAAGGAGAAATCGGAGAGCCAAGTTCGAATTTCAGCTGAATTCATTGTATTCACTTACGCGCAAATACCCTTGGGAAAAGTATTAATCCGTCTCTTCCCTCCAGCTGTGTGTCAAATAACAGAACGGATTGAGTTCTATAGCCTTGGTTGGCAACCAGTCTACCGCAGAAAGTAATGGCAACCTATTGTGGAAAAATCTTCTGCCCCGTCAGTCATGTCTTCTTAGACATGATCGCCGAAGCGTTTATTACGTATTGCACTTAACTGGATGAATCTGGAATTTATAATCGATACTAATATATGAAAATAAAGGAAAAAAAAGAACCCAAATTAAGAATTTCAATATCTTTTTCTTTTTATAGAAATCACGCCGCATGAGTATATCTGTTTTTGCTTACGTAGAGGGATCGATTTTTTTACAATTAATTTATATGGTAAACTCGACCCGCTATTATTTATTTTAAAAGATAATTAAAAAATTGGTGTTTATTGTACGGTGTGCTTAATCTATGGCAATAAGCATTGATCACTTCTGGTCACAGAACCTATTATAGTACTCCACCGGTTCAATTTACATGTCAACACTTAGATTATTTAATGTCGAATTTTATAAGGAACATATTCAATAGTAATGGTCAACCAGGCTAGCCATTACCCCACGCCAAGACACCTTTAGCCAAAGTTAGAAAAATTAACTTATTATGAGAACTAAAACGTTGTCGCTAGGTGCAGATCTAAATTGAATCTTCTAGAAAAAATATTCGGGACTTCTGGGTTATCTACCCTGCCAATTTTGTGCCAAAAACTTAAATCATTTTGTGAAGATTAAATATAAAACAATAAAAAATGAACACCACACAATTTGGGTCTTTGGTAGAATGTGTCGTGAGACTAAAGAATGTTTCTTGTATGCAATACCAGACCGGAGTGCAGCAACACTGACGCCTATAATCAAGCAGTCGGTTGGGCCTGGCTCCACAGTATTCACAGACGAATGGAGGGGATACAATCAAATGAGGAATGATTTTGCCCATCTCACAGTGAATCTTATCTTGAATGTTATTAATCCACAAACTGGCGCCCACACACAACACATCGAACGAATGTGGAGAGCCGCCAATTTCAGGAATAAGCGGCAGAACGGCACTCACCAAACAATGCTGGACTCCTACCTCTGTGGGTTTATGTGGCGACAGAGGCTGCAAGGTGCTAATCCCTTTCTTCGAATTCTTTCTGACATCGCTGAGTTTTGGCCTCCCAACTGACTGTTTTCGCAAAATGGACACTTGTACAAAATTGGCGGGGAGATAACGCGGAAGTACAAAATATTCTACTCGGTTTGATAGGATCAAAAATTATTGTTGGAAAATGAGAAAAATATTACTATGGAATGATACAATGAGCAGTTGACTTGTTTGAATGACACATTAGACCAAATAAAAAGGAGAAGAGATGATTCAGCGTCATGGCAATCCTCGTCCTCAGGATGCAAACGCAATGCCGGAGCAGATCATTCAGCAATATGGCGTCTGCTCCTCATCTTTTATCTCTAAGCAGTCCATTCTTTTGCGCCATACAACACTTTTTATTCGCTCAGATCTTCCAACAAGCTGAAGATCTAAAAAAAATGTCTTCGAAAAATCTTTTGAAGCAAAACCGGAATCAATTCTTTATGTTGGTTGGTTGTTTTATTTTTATGGCATACTCCATTTGGATGTTGGCACGAAAGACGAAATAGCAATAGTTGTTTCCAATTAACGCGAAACTGTAGACTGGTATCGATATCAAATATATATATATATATATACTAGCAGTATAGCCCGGCGTTGCTCGGGTGTAATGAAAGCTTTAAAACTAATCCATGGTCCTGGAGTTCAGACTCTTTGGACGTTGGCACGAAAGACTAAAAAGCAATAGTTGTTTCCAGTTAAAGCGAAACCGTAGACTGAAAGAAAAATGAATGGATGCAAGTCAAATTTTGATTTCCTGGTATCGATATCAAATAAGTTTTTTTCGTCGTAAACTGAATTTTGAAGGCTAAATAAGTCCTCTGAGTAAATGGTATCATGGCTGAGACTAATTATCGATTTTCTGCACAATTGTAAGAACTGCAACCTTGAAACTTTCTAAATATTGTTTCTTATGTCTTTGCCTATGAGTGTATCAAATTTGATTAAAATCGGACTACTCCTTCTATAACCCGATTTTTTCGATTATCGATTTTCGATATTTATTGGGGGTACTTCGACACAAAACCTAGCTAAGAACACTCGCAGACGCTTATAGTACAACTGTGTAAATTTTCAAGAAAATCTGTTCAGCCGTTTCAGAGTCTATATGTAACGGTAACGGACACACACACACACACACACACAAATTCCCATTTATAAATAAGTTTAGATCAACGTCGGCGTGTCATTTATTGCCAACTAACTTATTTATTTATTGCTGGTAATACCTTTTTCTTTCAACAATTTATTGTTTTTGTTTTTTATAAGTTTTGTGTCTAGTAATACTTTTTCTTTACAAGTATCAAGATTCATTGGGATTTGTTTTTAAGGGAAGGGTCCCCAAGTCCTACCCTGTTATTTAACCCATAATTGGAAGGAAGGGACGAATTAATACCTTTTCCAAGGGTGCCAGTGCTTAAGTGAATGCAAGGTATTCAACTGGAATTCGAACTCGGCTCACCGATTTCTCTTTCTGAGCCGATATCCACTGCACCACAACGCACATCCGTCATTAAACGCTTACAGCACCTGGTATTCCCAATCGGTCACCCATCTAAGTACTGACCAAGCTCATCGAGCGAGAACTGGTGTATTCAACGGTTGTAAGCCAGTTCTTCATGACTGAATGCACAACTTGATTGCTTGACAGGACAAGGTCATCATAACCCAAACAAAATGCTCCGAGATGATGCAATGACTTTACATAGATAATTTTTTTTAGCAAAACAAAAAGTAATGGACATTTTTGCGACACACTAATCTCGCTTTTTATTGAAACTAGTGCCTAAAATGACGCGTAAATAAATTGAAAATTGTATTTCAGTGTTAAATACAAAACTGCTTCAGATTCTTTTTTTTATGTATTAATTCATTAAAAACACGTAATAAAAAAGATGCTAAACATGAAATAAACTCCCATTATCCGTGATGATTAGCAACTACACTACCAGCCAGAATTATTAGGCCACCCCAGTTTTTTTTTAAAGAAATTATGTATTTCATACTATTTTTAAGTGGATAATTTTAAATGGTTCTTTTGTTATTACTTTGCGAAATTTACAAGGCATAGAAGCAAAGATGAACTCGTCTGAATGACCCTAAATTTTCTTCATTCTTTCATTGATGAAACTGCAATATAGGTAATTATTAAATATTTATACATTCATTTGATGCACATGTTATAGTACAGTATTAACAAAAGAACCATTCAAATTTTCATTTACAATTATTCATTTGGCAATAAATACTAAAAAATAGTATGAAATACATCATTTTTTTTAAAACAGTGAAGTGACCTAATAATTATGGCAGGTAGTGTATAGTTGTACTTTTATACTGACTTCACCTTTTAAATTCGAAATTTGTTATTTAACCGAAGGTTTTTACTGTGCCACATACATAAGACATAAATGCCACTTACAATGTTATGAACGAAATACTGCTGTAATGTGAGATGATATTAGGCAATTGAATGACAAAGTAGAAGCATTAGAAACATTCTATAACGAATTTCCTCTCTTAGAAGTAATTCACCGTACTAAAGTGTATATATATATATATATATATATATATATATATATATATATATAAGATTATACATGTATAAGAGTGGAAGGGGGATATAAACGCGAGTGTCTGTTATAATTACGTACCGAGAGGAAACGCGGAACTAAAAAGATCCAAGTTAATTTTGCGTTGAAGGCATCGCAGCCATTTTCACTACTGAAGATCATACGCGTAAGCAGCTGCCTTAGAAATGGAGAAAGGGTTGACTGTTTTATGGGGAAAAGATTTCTCAATTTAAAAATGAAGTCACGGTATAATATTATCACAGATGTCAGTAATTAACACATGCTGCTTTGATAAATATTTTTCTTATTTATTCATTTGAAAATGTGAAAACAACTTTTTAAATGCAAAATATATTTCTTCTCCAGAGAAAAAAAAATGAACGCCCTGTTTTTAAAGTAAATGATATTTACACGCATGGTCTTCCTTAGCGAAAATCGTCAATGGCTTGAAATGAAACTTACCTTCAATAAAAAGTTACAAAATTAAAAAAACATTGTACTTGATCATTGTTTATGTATGTGGTTAGGTGTGAAAATATGAGTGAACAAGTGAGGATGAAACAAAATTTTAATAAACTTAATTTTCCTCATGAAATTCAGCGTGTTATTCAGAAAGTCAGACAAACCATAGTTTGCTCATCACTGTCTTAGATAATAATAATAATAATAATAATAATAATAATAATAATAAAGGGACTGTCTAGAGATATGATCGCCTACGATGTCCTGAAATCAGTCAGTTAAGTGCCATACGTGGTAAACGCTTGGGCGATCATGTCTCGAAAGAGATATGACTGACTGGGCAGAAGAATATCCCGCAGTAGGTTGCCATTGCTTTCTGCGGTAGATTGATTGCCAGTCAAGGCTATAGAACCCAATCTGTCCTGTTATTTAACCCATAACTGGAAGGAAGAGACGGATTAATACCTTTCCCAAGGGTATTTGTGCTTAAGTGAATGCAATGAATTCAACTGGAATTTGAACTCGGCTCTCCGATTTCTCGTTCCGAGGTGATATCCACTGTACCACAACGCACGTCCTGAAATCACATTGCATAAAAGAAGCACATCTGGAATAACCAGCGAGAAACGAATTCACTACAGTGTCCGTAAAAACTATCTTCCTAGCCTCTACTCCGCTGTAATGAGTCCCCAGAGAATGTTATTGATTGTAGTGAGATATCGTATCTACTTTCAGGGCAGCTAATAGAATCCTCGGTTTGGTTGAACAAGACGAATTCGAAATGGAAGAAACCGGTACAAATGATTGTCGACCAGATGTCTCAGGTGCTGGGATTGACGCTTGAAAACAATTTAGCGAACGATATCAAATACACGAAAATGTTCCTGAATCTTTTGAAGAGACCGTTCTACTTCCAAAGGCAGGCTCAGCAAATAGACACCACCTCACAACTAACCTTTTACCCTGACGTGTTTTACGACGAAGAGAAGGGCGATGTCTGTTTCGCCCAAGTGCTTGGAAGTTATGTAGAAAATGGCAGGTGAGTTTACGGTCTGTTAAATTGAAGGGTGTGCATGAAGTGCAACGGTTATCGGTACAGAAAGGGAAAACTGTATGCCGAGTTCTAACGCTGGTAGTTCTAATTCTTTTACTTCATACTTTGGAAAAAGCATAAATCCCTCGTTTAGGTATCGGTTAAACATCTCTCTTGCTTTGTGTAGCAACCAGTCTAGGAGAAGGAAATATTTAAATTGAAATCATTGTAAATAGTGCAAACGGGGCTCTTTAACTTCGTTAGGGCAACCATTCTAAGACAACAACTTTGAATTCAAATTTTGGTTAATAGAGATAGTAATAGACAATTTTTGCTAAGAGCTACAAGGGATAGGATTTTGTAGGAAGCTATGATCGCCTACGTTCTGAAGGGACACGGCAACTAAAAGAAATAATAAATCAGAATTCTTTAGTTTCCTAAGAGTACCAGTCTAGGAGAAAACCAACCTGATGAAGGATGGACTCTATCTTTCCCTAGATATACACACTGATGCTACGGTTGCAGTACATGTGTTGCACACTTCGACTGTAATGCGTTACAAAAGTTGTAGTCGATAAATGAGGGAGAGGAAAATAACGAACATTATGTAAAAACTGATTTTTTATCAGAACGGCAATTCTACAAATGAGAACATAAAATATAAGAGCATTTACATTATTTACATGCAGACTGTTGTCCTCATCTTTGTTTTTAGTATCACGACGTTTCTGCCATTGCACTCTCCGGTCTTAATCAGGTATTTGCCGATCCGGGTAACCTTCAGAGAATTTCGAATTGAGCCATTTATTTAATCTACGAGGGTAGATTGTTCTCGTTCCTCTGAGGTCCTGCGTATGACGGTAAACTGCATCCGGCAGCAAGGCCTCTGATTGGGAGGTTGTGAGGAGCATGGAACCACCTCTTAATTGCCGTTGTTCCCAGATCCACCCTGACCCGGAGTAGTAGCACCCTTTAGGGTCCCAGCTATGGGGAAATAGTTATCCCCCAACCTGGGGTCAAAACACTATGAAAGTATAAAAATAGACTTTTATAGAAATAGATACATACAAATAGACTTTTATAGGAAAATATACATTTTTGAAGGAAAAAATTATTTTCATAACATATTTTTTAAAAAAATATTGCCATAATACGTTTTTTGAAGGAAGAAAAAATATTACCAGCAATACATTTTTAATACAAAACTAGAATGCATCTTCAGTTTTCTAAAATAAAAAAAATAATCAAAATGTGACTTCTCATTATAACCGAATATTTTTTTTTTAAAAATACCTTAAAACCCCACCTTTTTGGCATTAAATAACCCACAGAGGTTGATATGCCGTTAAACAAAACTCAAAAATCGTTCCGCTGACCATATCAAAGGATGAGAACTAGACGATATATCTCGAGTTATGGCCAAAGAACGAACAAAGTTACCACTATAGATTAAATAAAAAGGTTCGGTTCCAGAAATTCTCTTATCGATAGACACTTGAAGAAAGCCGGAAGAGATTATCGGCATTTAGCTAGTTTAGTCTGCCACGGGGTCACAGGTGGAGAAGCCCAAAACCAAACTCACTACAGTATATCAGCAAGACTACCTTGCTAAGCATCGCACTCCAAGACACTAAAAAAGTAGTTTAAAAAATTCCCTCAGATCTCTATCGTCCTTCCTTATTCTTAAATCTTCTTCCTCTCTCGCAGCCTTTCACGGACGAAACGACCAAAGATTTATTGTTAAAAATGTAACAATTTTAGCACAAGGCCGAAGTGGGTGAGGGTGGTTAACACTTTCTATACTAGATCTAACTAATCAGATTCACGATCCATTCATTCATTACAATTTATTCATTCAACACAAGAACTCATCTTTCATCATTCAATTCTACATGTACCACAATTGCACATATTCACAGGGAATCTACAAAAACATGATGGCATAAAAATGTCTTTATTTACAATTGTCTTTTTTTCTTTAAATGTACATAAAGATATGATAGGAAATGGGTAGAGATAACTGCTGCCACTAACTGGGGCCATTGGGGACGAGGTCGGACTTGTCTGGTTTCACTGCTTCATTCGATGCTGTTGCTTGTTGACCTGGTGGCGAAGGATCCCTGCCAGGATATTCTTCAGCCAAATGTCCCGCGATGCCACATGACCAACAGTGGGAACAGTGATCTTCCACTATGACGAGAATTTTCCGATCACGACTAGATATATCTGGGATGTTCATAATACTTTTTACAGTTAGTATGCCGGCTTTTCTGGCCGAAGCCTAGACCTCATTCACTTGATCAAACCTGAAGATAACCAGTCGTTCGTCTGTGATATCCATGGGCGCCCCGTGTAGCCTCACCTTTGTCCTCCGAGTGTCCATCTATTCTTATTCAGTCGTACTGACTTGGTCATCATACGCTGTCTGCCAACTTCTTTGCCTCTTTGCTTCATTGGGCAGCAGGACACTGAATCTCTTTGCAATAACCCTCGAGTGAATTTGGAGACTCGTGAGAGCCTCCTCCATGGTGTTCTTGCTAACGTCAATAAGCTTGCATGTTCCCACGTCGGTCGTTAGCAACGTAATAATGTCCTCCAGGGCCTCTGAAGTTGTGAAGAACCCGTTGCCCTTTATGAAAGTAACATATATTCTAGCAGGGCCACGTAGTTCTCTGGGCTGTTCTTCTTTGTCTATTAGAGGTCCAAGCAGATACTGCTAGTGGTGCCGACGCTCACTGCTGTTGAGGAAATTCCGTTATAGTGGAGGGGTTACCATGCCAGTATACACAAGAAGTTCACAGAAAGAAACACGGATATTACTACCAACAAATGACAATAAATACTACACCACTGGACAATCAGTGACAAAATACGAAGGTTCAAAAAAAAAAAAAAAAAAAAAAAAAGGGATGGACCCGACCAAAATTAATCTAGGTGAGAGAGAATGTATCTTTAATGTACGAAACCCCCCCCCCCCAAAAATCACTGACTCGTAATTTCAGTCGAGCTTTATTGCTTTTTTCTCTCCCCCCCCCCACGCATTATTCTTGTCTTTCCACAATATCTTCTATAACAGAAATCGACACCGCTTCTCTCTCGCCACGAGATAAGCGACATTCTAGTTTCTCTTCATTCAAACTACAAAAAAAAAAAACAAAAAAAAAACTAAACATTTACAAGCTCGAGTAAGTTTGGCACAAGGTCATAATTAAATAGCAAGTACTGAATGCTGAATTTACTGAAGTACATGACGAGACTCATACATGGTGAGGCACACAGAATCATATAGCATATCTCAGCCACGCATGTTAGGGTGCTCAGTGAGGAACAAAATTATTACAACAGTCGGCGAAGTGCTGTACTTATATATGTATCGACATTTACTTATGACTGACACAAGGCCAAATATGTAGGGTACTTAAAGTTATCAGTCAGTTAAGTGCCATACACGATACACGCTTTGGGCGATCATGTCTCGAAAAAGACATAACTGACTGGGTAGAAAAAATAGGTTGCCAGACAAGACTATAAAACCCAATCTGTCCTGAATTGTAACCTCGATCCTCACCGGGTGCTCCACACTTTTCGACTTGTGCTATGCCTTGAAAATTATTGAGCACTTTGAGGTGATGTAATGGTTAGTAAGCTTGTGTCGTTGGATCAATTACGACTGAATCGTGAGTTCGATCCTCATTCATGCCCCATATTTTCATCCTCGGGACACATCTACGTTGCGCTTAGTAAATCACTTGACACTTCGGTACAGTTTAGCAAGCTTGTCTAAATACATCAATTACGATTGAGTAGGGAGCTTCAATCGAATTTTTTTTGCAAATACCTCGGGAAAGATATTAATCCGTCTCTTCTTCCTCCAGCTATGGGTTAAATAGCAGAACAGATTGGGTTCTATAGCTGTGCTTGGCAAGCAGTCTACTTTAGAAAATAATGACAACCTACTGCGGGAAAATCTTCTGTCCAGTCAGTCATGTCTCTATCGAGACATGATCGTCCAAGCGTGTATCACGTATAGCACTTAGGTGAACTGAGTGAGTTCGATCCTCACTGGAGGTTCCACACTTTGGGACTTGTGCGATATATAAGCTACGCCTAGAAAATTATTGAACAATATAAGTGTAAGTAAGCTTGTCTTCGATCCTCATTCGGTATCTCATATTTTCGGCACTTCGGTGCGATGTAATGGTTAGCAAGATTGTCTCATGAGATCAATTACGACTGAGTAGCGAGTTTGATCTTCACTGAGTGCTTCTTAATCTCGGCCTTGTACCACAACTAATCTATTTTTAGCAAATAACTATACTTTAAATACTTTTACGAACTTTCATTGAATTTTACTGGCTTAGCTATGTCACACATAAAATATTTACCATTGAAAAGATGACATTTTTATTTTCGAAAATGTTCTGGTACCGATAAAAAAATGATACTTCCAATTTTTGATTTTTACAGTAAATTTTCTGAGGTTGTGTCGGCTTATTAAAATGTTATCTGATTTAAATATAAATTCAGTGTGCAATCGAAGTCGTGGATAACTTTGATAACGAGGAAAATTATGTGCTGTCTGTTCAAATCGAATGCCATTATTATCTTAGATATGGTTGTAGCAAGAGTGTTATTGAAGCGAAAAATGGCAGCCATACAATGTACTGTTGGATAGAAAAATGAGCAAATGCGCTGAATACCTATCAAAGTTACCCAACCAAACGGTATTAAATATTACTTTAGACATTGATTTTCATATGAAATAATTTTAAGCTAAGTGAAGCAAAATAAATACTTGTATGTAAAAACAAAACAAAACAAAAAAAAAACTGTACCACAAAATAAAAATGAGTGTATTAAATTTTAAATATTTTTGATCCAGATTATTTAACTGTTTTTTGCTTACATGATACTACTGAAAATAGTGTGGTAAATTTTCGTTTTAGGCCCCGAAGGCTTTCCCCCCCCCCCCCCCCTTCAAATTTATCCAAAATAGCATTATTTCTGTGCAAATGTATATGCTAAACTCAAATCAACAATTAGTTATTGAAGAAAACTACCTTTATTGATCTGAACGACCAGAAAAAAAAAATCGAACTTCATCTCGCACTTTTTGTCTCCCGTAACTCTCACGAAGTCATGTAATTAACTGCTGAATGACTTTCACTTTCGGCGTAGGCAACAAATTTTGGCCTATTTACTTCCTGTAATGAAAGCAAAAGAAAAAAAAATTGTGTATGACTTTCATTACAGGAAGTAAATAGGCGGAAATTTCAGTAAAGGAAGTAAATAGGCCAAAATTTGTTGCCTACGCCGAAAGTCATTCAGCAGTTAATTACATGAGAGTTACGGGAGACAAAAAGTGCGAGATGAAGTTCGATTTTTTTTTCTGGTCGTTCAGATCAATAAAGGTTCTTCAATAACTAATTGTTGATTTGAGTTCAGCATATACATTTGCACAGAAATAATGCTATTTTGGATAAATTTGAAGCGGTGAAAAGCCTTCTGGACCTAAAACGAAAATTTACCAATATTGTTTGGGTTTTAAATAGAACGATTTATTTTTTTTCTTTTGCTTTTCGTTTGTACTCATTTTCTTATATCAGACCTATGATCCTTTTCCACATAAAAGGATTTATATAAAACTTTTAGAAGCTAATATTACGAAAAGTGAAGTTTTATTTTCAAAATTACTTTAAATAATGGTTTTAGGCAAATGATTCAGTTCATGGCAATGATACTGACCTAGGTTAAAGGGCAAAAAATCATAAATTTAGTCTTCTGTTTAGTTCTCACTTCCAGCAAAAAGCGATAGGTTACTATAGAGTAAGAGATTTGTAATATGATAACTATCTATTAAATTCGCCATTTATTTATTTTTTTGTCCATCGTCGTATAACTCAACATGCGTTGGATCTATAACCGCCATATTGATTCATAGTTATTAATCATACACCGGTACTTTTAATATACTAAAATTTGAAAGTACTCTAACTTTTTAATTTTTGACGTAGGATTATTTTAAATTGAAGTAAAATGCTATTCCGTACTCTTTAGATTCATCAGGTTTGCTAAATCGTTATATTCTTGCTTCTTCGTATTAACGTCTGTTAGCAGTGACTGGCTTTATCACATTACTGCCGCGGGAATAGAATTAAATTGTATATTCATTGTTATATAATGTCTTGATATATGTGGGAAAAAAAGGCTTCATTTTGAAAACTTAAATTAATAAGCTATTAAAAAATGAATTTGTAAGTTTTAAATAGGCCAAAACTGTTTCATTTTTGGAGTTTGGGAGAAATAACAAAAATACAACAGATCAATAACAGATAGGAAGATGTGGAGGGTCATGATCGTCGGCGCCCTGAAAAAAAAAAACACGGCACATAAAGGAACAAGACTGCTTGTAATTAACAGAAATATAACTAAAACTAGAAAAAAGGTATTCAAGAAGCTACACGTCAAATATTAAGGAAAACATTTTCTTGTGTATTCAAACACGTTAGGGTACTAACGGGTGGTTAAAGAAACACCAACCTAAAAATTCTCTTGCTAAAAACAAAATTATACCTCCTTTAAAGTTTATATTTTCTTACGACTTTTCAAGGGAAAATCAAGATAGAAATGTTTGAAGACAAACGTTAACAGTATTAAGTCCTGACAACATAGATGTCAGTTCTTGTGTTCATTGTTGTAAAAAAAAAAAAACTGAATAACTTCATGGTCACGTAAAAATTTCTTGCATTAAGGAAAAAGAACAAGACTTACATTTAAAAAAATGCTGTCTCTCCAAATGTCTTTTGTTGAGTATGGCATGAGGATTCCAATATTTCCAAAAAAATGCAAAGATAGAGTTTTAAAAAATGCCATATGTCAAATGAAAACCAATCCACTAAAACATTTTGACTTTCAAAAAAGACGTTTACTTGAAATTCTTATTGAAATTTTTCTAAATATTTAAACTTATTATCAAAGAGTTCAGTACATGGAAGGTCATCACATACGGCATGATTCAATAAATACATAGTTTAGGTCCCTGATTTGTTTTTTGTTTTTGAGGGGGGGGTTCTTACAGTAAATTCAGTCCTTTGATCAAGTTTTCAGCTAGAAAAATTGCTGAATATTAAGGCTAGAAAATCATGTTTTTCTAGACAAAATATAAGCGTGTTGATCAATAAGTCTTCAGGCTGATATAAAATTTCCCATGTTGATATTAGATCCATTTGAAGAATATTCACCATTCAATAAAAGGCGGGGGTGATTTTGTTGAAAAATAAATATTTTTTGTGTAAATGTTTTTCCATTGTTAGAAACAGACTTATTGCTGTACCTAAGAATAGAGTCAATTTCATATATTTTTCTCAAACTGAAAACAGCAATACATTTTAATATAAAAATATTTCATTTTTTTGTACAACTGAAAACGTAAGCGTAAGGGATTTTTTTTTCTTATCATGAACTCTTCCATTTCATTCACCGAACTTTAAAAAAACGTGTATGCTTGGCTAAAAGGCTAAAATTAAAGTGTTCGGTTTTAAATTCATTCTTATTAGCTTTATTGAACTTTCACATGTTACGGCTGTTTTGTTACGTAACATGGTGAGTCGAGAAGAAATAAATTGTATAAAGAATGTATCAAAGTGGATCACTTTTAAGAGGACGAACCAGCAATGAAACTTGTTCGTCACTCGATGTCTGTCTTTTGTCTCCATCCATTCCTTCCAGCCTCTTTTATTTGAGCTGCTTTCCCTATTGGATAAAAGGGAATGCGGATTCGATTCCTATCAGAAGAAAAAAATTTTCTTTAGTAGAACTTTTCAATTTAGGCCAGTTGTTATTAATTTCACTTCAAGAAAATTTTAAAAAGCGATAGTAAATCAGTTATGTGTACCCATTAAAAAACAAGGTTTAGAGTAATTATAAATAAAATCTTATAAAATATCTCTTCAAAAATTACAGCTGTTTACGTTTAGGGCATAAAATTGAAGCGAGCAGATATCGATTCGTAGAAATCCCAACAAGATATGTGGTATTCTTAAATAAGTCAGTTACGTGATACACGTTTGGGCGATGATGTCTCTTTCGATCTAAGACTGCCTAAGTAATTCTCACGCAGTAGGTTTCCATTTCTTTCTGGTGTAGACCGGTTGCCAACCAAGGCTATAGAACCCAATCTGTCCTGCTATTCGACCTACAGCTGGAAGAAGGGATGAATTAATACCTTTCAAAAGATATTTGCGCGTAAGTGAATTCATCGAATTCAACTGGAATTCGAACTCGGTTCTCCGATTTGTCATTCCGAGCCGATATCTATTGGCCAACAAAATAGATAGTTCAAAACTTGCTCTGTCTGGTTGGTCTCCGTGGCTAAAGTGGTATCGGCTTGCTTTGCCTCCTACACACACAAAAAATGTGTGTTCCCTGAGTGAAGAGGGACGCAAGTTTGATTTCTGTCGGAGGTTTCTTTATTAGGACTTCTTGATATAGGCCGCTTGTTATTTGTTTCACTGTTTAAGAAAATAACAAAAATAGCAACTCAAATATGTTTACCCACTAAAAAAAAAAAATAACGGTTAGAAGAGTTAATGTTGGATTAAAAAAAATCCTTTTAAAAATATGTAGTGGATGCAACACTTCAGGGAGTGAATGGATATTACACTGTTCTTGGTAGAATTATTAAGAGTCGATATTATGATCCGACAACGTTACCGTTTTTACGGTAACACATGTCTATTATACAACAGAAAATAACTTATATGTAGTTGTAGCTTATTTGTGTCATTATTATTGTTTCTTTTATGTTACAGGACCTTGCCGAAGTGCACAGTGACAAAGAAATGTCTGGAGTACATGATGTCTCCATTCGCTTCGGGCTATTATATCACTCACCAGTTACTTTATTTTATTTTTATTCAAAAGGTAAGACATTTTCTATCGGCCCTTTGATCTTTCTCTTATTGCGTTATCGAGAGACCGATTTGATTTTTT
Organism: Ascarosepion bandense; assembly: GCA_037127315.1. Lineage (NCBI taxonomy): Eukaryota > Metazoa > Mollusca > Cephalopoda > Sepiida > Sepiidae > Ascarosepion > Ascarosepion bandense. The sequence goes on along the minus strand of JBBBDQ010000235.1, from coordinate 343,289 downwards.
TAAAACCATTTCACCCCAAGCAAGACAATAAAGCCACTAAGATGATTGCTGAGTGTCGAAGAATATGCGCAAAACATTAAGGAGCAAAAACAATAAAAAAAAAAAAAAAGAAAAAAAAAGAGAAATTAAGACAGAAGATAACAACTGACATTTCTGAAGATGAAAGTTAACCGGAAAACAAAAAGTCGGAAGGGAGTTCCATAAGCAAGAAGTGCAAAAAAAAAAAAGGTAAATTTTTGTTTTGTTCCCCGAAGGCCTTTTACCCCCTTCAAAACTTTCGAAAACATCCTTAATTCCGTGCAAATGTACATGCTGAACTCAAATCGATAATTGTTTATTGAAGAAACCTACCTTTCTTTCATGGTATCGACCCTAAATACATAGGACTATATCTCACCCCTTTCTACCGTTGTCATCTCTGATTGAGCGCTGAATGAATTGAAGCGTAGGTTTCTTTTTTTTCGGTCGATTTTCTCCATTTGAGCAATTACTCCACGAATTGTTCGATTTCGGAACACATTTTGTGCCTAGGGATCGAAAAAAGGACGAAAATTCGTAAAACTACGCATGAATTCAGTCAGCAGTTAATAACATTTTTGAACCGTGGTTACGGGGTGAGATAAACAGCGACAAGTTCCATTTTTCTCTGCTCGATATAATGAAAAAAAGTTATGTATCTTCAATAAACAATTACAGATTTGAGCTCAGCACATACATTTGCACGGAAATAGGAATGTTTTCAAAAGATTTTAAGGGGTAAAGAAACAAAACCAAAATTTACCGAAAAAACTGTTAGCTTAGAACTTATGGTTACAGCCAGACATTTCAAATGTAAAACGATTAGACCTTACCTCCAATCTAGTACTGCGCCTAAATTCATAAACTATGTACCATCGAGAAAAGGTCATCAGAGCAATTATTCTGAAAATGTTTATAGAAAAGACAAACGAAAGCTACGTTATGGAAATGTACTGAAGCCGACATGTCAGATCAGGACCAATAACATTGCAGATTCTTTTTTATTTTATCAAGAATTTCTAAATACATAAGCAGAATAACCAGACCAATTGTGACAGTAATATTCAATGAATGGATGAATGGTAGACTTAAATGTGTAAGCTATATTCCAGCGAGAAAAACTGTTTGGCACAACGCAGTTAAGTAAATTTCCTAACAGCAGACCTTGCATTTGATTCCATATAATCGTTTAACTTTCTGCCGGCGGAAAACATTTTAGTCCGAGAAGGCGCAATGGGTCACTCTCCTGGAAATTAGCACCAGTCATGTTGTTGGAAGACAAAAAAAGGTTCTCTCAGATGAATAAATAAGACTAGTTTCGTTTTTGAAGTGCTAAAATTAACATATTCTTTGTTCTAGTGACATTGTAGGTCATTTTTGAGATCGGCTGCCTATTTGACCTTATCGAACTGAGTAGACTTACTATTGAGACAGAAGTAAATAGTTATGTCATCAGCATAAATACCGAGTTGAGATCTGATGACATCAGGAAAGTCGTTGATGAAAATTAGGAACAACGTAAGTCCAAGGATAAAGTCCTGGAAACGCCTGCATGAACTCAACAAGATCTAGAGGAGTGGCCGTTGAAGATAACTTTAATTTCTTGATTTGATGAGAAAGATTGAATCAGTTAAAAAAAACTTCCAGAAATACCATAACACTTCAACTTGTGAAGAAAACTAGCATGTTAAATCTTGCAGACTCCTTATCTAGTGACGTGACAAATTGTTTCACAAAGCCCAGTTTTTAAGTTCAGTGGAGGAAACAAATTTTCCTGGTTTCAACAGTAGTTTCCATTTGACGTTGTTCCTTCCCACACTAACTCTTCATATTTCAAAACATCTAAGATCTTGACACTGTTATATTCTTTTTTGAGCTGAAATCAGTGAACCTGATGAAAAGATGGATACACGTTCCTAACAGCCCGGTTTTGAGGCTATTAGATAAGTTGTCGATGAAGAGGTGCCACTCGCTGAGATTACAGTCGATTCCAATTGTCTCGAACAGACTGGTCACATTGTGGCAAAAGCAAAGCCCATCCTGAAGAATGAAAAAGCTTGGAAAACACTTGTGCCGCTTTCTCTGACCTGCAACTTCCACCTTTTTATCTAACAAATTCCGCTGTGAGTCTCAACGTCAAAAATTCGGCATTGGACTTTGTGAGACCAAGATCTCCGATCTTTGAGGTATTTTTGTTTGGGGTATTATTATTCTCTCTTCAGCTGTAATCTGGATCAATGATATCATCCTCTTCTGAATTTCTGTTCTCTTTTGAAAATGGGATCTCAGAGCAGTGTGGTACTGGGGCCATGTTCGACAGAAGATCTATATATGTGATAACAAGCACATTCTTACCAACGCGTCGTTTAGGATATCCACCATCCAAAAGAAACAGTTGCTTGAGTTTATCATTTAGTTCCATCCAAATTCGTGGGATTGCGAATTTCATTGTTCTATTTTCCTTTCTATACCATCCTGCTGTACCCCAACGGTCGTCCTAACAATTTCTCCGGTGGCCGTTCTCCACGCTGTGATGTTGCCGAGAGTTTGTAGAAAATGTCGGCCGGACAGCCGGGGGTACAAGATTGACTATAAGGAACGAACTTCCACAACTTGGATGAGTTGAAAAGGATGCTTTATTGGTTTAGAGTTAGCCTTTTCGGTTGGGGCAGGCGAATGTGACACACAGCTCTAACTCTAATTAATGGAGATCAACAAATCCGAACTGGACGAAACAAGACGAACGGAGAATCTTCCTTCAAGCTCGCGCCCGGCGGGACTCTCAACTCTCTAACTTAACTGTCTTGACTCGGAAAAATACCTGAATTTATTTAAAATTGACCGGAAACCCGGAAATCCGGAAATGCTTTAGACCACCGGTGACAAACACCGGCGACTGTAAGTCTGAAATTTCAGTTATCTTTTTTTTTTTATCTTAATAAGGCTTCCGCCGGAAAAGGCTTAATGTGTGGTCAAGATACAGTCAAGAACAGCCTTTGACCGGGTCATCGAGAACCTACCCGCTGAACTTTATCACTGAGTCAAATATTTTCCGGAGGACAGTTTTCCTCATAAAAGAAAAAGCGTTTATTTATTTATTTTTTTCCTCTTCTTTTTCACTTTTGTTAAATATGTTTTTAAACTATTTTCTATTCTAATCTATTTTCTATTTTAATCTATTATAATAAAATACATATGTCTAGTTATCGTGTCACACTGCAAAAGAGCTAATATGAGTATAAAAATACAAATATACTTCACCTAGTGATATTTAAAAATTCTAAAACGTTACAATGTTTTATTTTTCTAAAAATATCTAAACATTGTGCGCTGGATAAGTGATATTCTAACTTTGGGTCCTAATTAGTGTAGCAAATACCGCAAAAATACTGAATATTGAATACTGAACATCTCTAATATTTCTTATTTTTATAACTCTTTCATTGGCACTTCGAGGTGGTGTAATGGTGAGGAAGCTTGTCTTGCTAGGACCATTATAATTGAGTAGTTAGATCAATCCTCACTGGGTGTCCCATACTTTCGGCCTTGTGCCACATCTAAGCTGCGCTTAGAAAATCACCATATTTAACCTATGTTTTTAATAATACTGCTTTAAAAAAAAATGAAGGTAAAAAATATTTAAATTAAAAAATATTCCAAAACTTATTGCACTTAAAAGTTCCATTATCCAAACACACAAAATGTACTATCTAGGGTCCCTTTTCAGAGTTCGTGGGTGAAATGAGGTTCTTATGATTTGTCTTGATACCTGACAAGCACGTCAGAATATTCCTTGTAGGTCTCACACTATTTAGCAGATCTTTACACAGAGTAATTTTTCGCTCTTGTTTTGATAGATTCGTTACAAAATGCTTCTGCCGGATGCTTAAAACCGCTTAATGCCATAAATGCATCTGTCAACCACGACTTGTCTGCACTTGGACAGCTAGAAACTAACTTAACTGTTAAGTTTACGTTCCCTGTATACTATGTTGCCAGAACGTTTGAGACATTCTTGAAATTTTTAGAAACTTTTCGAAATTTCTTTAAAATTCTAAAAAATTCTAGAAAATTCTTATTCACGGACTCAACAATGAAATCGTCTGGAATATTAAGGAAAATAGGTTTGTTGAAACTAATCTATTTTCCATCGATTCATAAAAGCAAAGTTTGAAGGAACTAACAGTCATTTCCTTCGCTTTCTAGACAGAAGCAATTATATTATAATAGCATTATAATAAAACTTACTGGCCAAAGATAAAAGAAAAAACTTCAAAATTTTGTTATACAGTATAATCGTTAAAACATCCGCAGCTGACCCATAGAGGCGAAAGCCACATTGTTTATCGGAAAGAAAACCCAGTGAGGTAAGATGCTTAACCAATTCAGAGTTGATTAGAATCTCTAGTCAGTTAAATGCCGTACGTGATACACGCTTGGGCGATCATGTCTCGAAAGAGACGTGACTGACTGGGCAGAAGATTATCCCGCAGTAAGTTGCCATTGCTTTCTGCGGTAGACTGGTTGCCGACCAAGGCTATAGAACCTAATCTGTTCTATTATTTAACCCATAACTGGAGGATAAAAATGGATTAATACCTTTTACAAGGGTATTTGTGCTTAAGTGAATGCAAGGAATTCAACTGGAATCCGAACTTGGCATCTCGATTTGTCGTTCCGAGTCGATATCCACTGCACTACAACGCCCATCCTAGAATCTCTAGTCAGTCAGTTAAGTGCCATACGTGATACACGCTTTGGGCGCCCATGTCTCGAAAGAGACATGACTGACTGGGCAGAAGATCATCCCGCAGTAGGTTGCCATTGCTTTCTGCGGTAGACTGGTTGCCGACCAAAGCTATAAAACCCAATCTGTCCTGCTATTTAACCCATAACTGGAAGGAATAGATGGATTAATATCTTTCCCAAGAGTATTAGCGCGTAAGTGAATGCAAGGAATTCAACTGGAATTCGAACTCGGCTCCCTGTACATTACCAAAAAGTGGCATGAATTTGATAGGTCGATAGTTACTACTATCAGGCGTTTCGCTTGATTTATTAAAAACTGGAATTACAGAAAAAGATTTTCAACAAGCAGGAAAATAAAACTAAACAATTGTAGAGTTTAGGAAGAACAGGAGCCAATTCAGGGGCACGTTTCTTATGAACAATTGCAGGGATACAATCAAATTCACTTTGTCAAGATTCTACTTTAAAATTACGTTTGAAACGTAGTTGCTACGATTAATATTCAATCGATGGTAAGCTAATATTTTTCTTCTGTGCCACGCCCTTTCAGGATATACACTACCGGCCATAATTATTAGGCCACCCCAGTTTTTTTTTTTAAGAAATTATGTATTTCATAATATTTTTAGTATTTATTGCCAAAGGAAAATAGAAAAGAACAGCTAATTGGTTATGGATCAAAAGAGAGAGTGCCTGGATTCCAAATTGATAGCTAAATTCCCCGAAATTCTGCGTCTGAGTTAATGTTTCAGACGAGCTCATGTACGGTTCGCCTCTAAATGGAAAGTGGCTCTGACTGTCGCCAATCAGAAGCATTTGCAAGTTTTTGTACCGGGCATAAATGCAATTTTCCAGTGTCTGAAAGCGCTTATCGAGGGTGGGCCAGAAACTGATCATATCTGGTCGGGTCGGCGCGGTGAGGGGGGTATGATGTTGAAAGACCCGAAACCCCCTAGTGATCCTCGCGATGACATCACTGACGACACCTAGCACCCCCATTACGGTGCGTATGTTTGAAAATTGTTATTACTTTGCAAAATATTACAAGTAAGCAAAGATGAACTCGTCCAAATCACCCTAAATTTTCTTCATTCTTTCATTGATGAAACTGAAATATAGGTAATTATTAAATATTATAAATTCATTTGATGCACATGTTATTGTGCAATATTAACAAAAGAACCATTCTATTTTCATTTACAATTATTCACTTAGCAATAAATATTAAACGTCACCTAGCGGTGGTGTAATGGTTAGCAAGCTTGTCTTGCTTGAGTCATTACAATTGAGTAGTGAGTTCGATCCTCACTGAGTGCCCATTACTTTCGGCCGTGTGACGCGTCTAAGCTACTCTTTGAAATCTTCCTCCTCCAGGTTGGGAGGTTGGGCGCAGGACCAACAACCCTGTTCCATAAAAAAAACGACGGAAACAGAAAAAATTGTTGCCATAAACACCATTGGGTGTAATGGATGATTTATATTTTTTATTATTTAATAAATATTTAAAAAATAGTATGAAATACATCATTTTTTTAAACACTGGTGTAACCTAAAAATTATGGCCGGTAGCGTAGGTGATCATGGCTCTCCACAACTACCTCCTTCGTGTGGCTCTTAGCAGCTTTTCTCCCTTTTTCTAAGGCTCTCGCCTCCCGGTCCATTATCCATTCACACAAGCTCGTTAAATAAGTGGCTCTTGCCTTCCCCTATCTCTCTTGACCTCAGTATGCCTAGTGAGGGTTAAGTTATCCAAGCTCTCTATCCATATTATGTGTCAAAGGAATTTCTGTCGTCTTTTCTTTTTTCTAAGTATAAGTGTTCGTTCAGTTGTCATTTTCTTTAAGACTTCCTTGTTGCTTACCCGCACGCACGCACCGTCCATGGAATTTCCATTATCCTTTCTTAGAACCATATTTCTGCTGCCTACAGTTTTCTCCTCAACCGTGGGGAGATTATCCAGTAACACTGTCATATAAGAGGATGAATATCGCATAGCAACCTAACATTCTTTTCTTTATTTCTAACGATTTTTACCGTCTCTCTGCACTTTGCTTAATCTTTGGAATGCCTTTTTCGTTAATCCAATGCATGTTTGGATCCTGGTATTTTATTTTCCATCCTCTGTTAAAACACTTCCTGGATATTTAATCTTCTGCACCTGCTCGAGGTTTACTATATCTCCAATTCGTAACTCGAATCTTGGGCTTTGTCTCTTGCTAATGACCATACTTTCTGTTTTATTGCAGCTGATGGTTAGTTTTTTTATATCGCTTTTTTCTACAACCCTCTCTAGGAGGTCCTATAATTTTATTTCCGATTCGACCATCAACAGGGTATCATCTGCATATCTTATATTGTTAAGTTTAAGACCGCCAAAAATAAATCCTGCTAGGCTCTCTAGTGTACAGGCGCTTTGCTTCCAGTATAAGTTCTATATTATTCTAACGCCCTTACCAAGTAGATCGAGTTTTCCTAACAATTCAAATAGATCTTTGTGCCAAACCTTGTCAAGTACTTTTGCAAAATCTATAACAAATAAGTTCGCATTCTTCTGCATTTATAAAGCTAATATTACTAGTTTCAATTATAGACGCATGCAAAAACAAAAAGCAAAGCGTTCAAAAAATATTCAATGAAAGAAGAGACAGGACAAAGGGGACATCTTTTCAATGAAAATTACGTTTGTTTGTTTGTTTTTTTTTTGTTCTTAAAATGATGGGGGACGATATTTATTCAGTTATAAATACATTACTTGTGGCACAAGGCCGATTGGGATGGGGAAAAAGCTCAGGTTGGTCCACACTATCTTATACTTAGCTAATCTGATTCACGACCCAAACATACTTTACAATTTTACTCAATCACCACAAGAACTTATCCATCAACATTCGATCCGCCATGTACCAAAATACCGCAAAACATTTTAGGGGACCTAAAAACACCCCAAATGAACATAAATTTTTTTACAATATATAATGGATACAAAAATATACATAAAAATTTCACATGAAATGACATGTGGTGGAGGAGGCATGACAGCAATTCTCCAAAACAAATTTTTTTAACTCAAAATACAAACTAAAGACATGATGTTAGCTGGACCCAACCCTCCCACAAAACAAAGAGGCCGTTGTATTCTGCCTATGGGACAAAATCAAGAGGCTCGCTTTCTACAGGGAGTGGAGAGGAGAAAAAGTAACGAGGACAGGGAAAATATAATACTGACCCAGACGAGATCAAACGGGACAAAATAAATCGTAACTGGGAATCTCGAACTGGATCATAACAAAAGAGGCAGTGCCGGGAACAGGCCGGTAAACACACTCACTCACATTAACTAGGTATACAAAAAGAGACTTACCTTAACCAGGGGAGGGTTCCAAAGGAATCCACCCCGATGTGATTAGCAGATCTAAAAGAGAAAATCAAGGCTAACCACGGTCACGCGAACCAGGCTCGCCACATTTATCCACCTTTTGCTGAAATCTGTCGAGGTCAACAGTTTCCAATCAGTTCTAATCTTCATTTTGAGTTGGTACTCGAAATATCGTTGTCGCAGGCGTATGCACGATCAATGAGCACGAGCTCACGCGACGCGATACGAGCAGTCAACTCACCGACAGGGTCCCATAACGGGCGAACCCGCGAACAATGGTAGAAGGCGTGCGAAGACGTCTCCTTTAAACCAAGGTTGCAGAGTTCACAATCTGGCAAATCCGTCAGGCCCATTATGAAACGAATGTCATTGAGAAACAACCGATTCCGAGCTAATCACCGAGACAGAAAACTCAGAGTTGCTGAGATACTCCGAACCTGGCGCCCAAGACCAATAAGAGCGATACTCATCCTCCGACATGCCGAGCGATTTGCGTAGTGGATCCTTCACGACGCTCGCCACTAATCCCCGATAGAAGTGCCTCCTAGGCTGAGAAAGGTCACTAGACCGTGGAATGGCCCGCAAGGCCGTCCGACATTCGAGCAGGAATCTCGGTCGCCCCCGAGATCGGGGAGTGATAGTAAGGCGAGGAAACACGTCCAACACTACCCCCGTTAGCAACGAGTCTTCCAATAACGCACGCCTGAGAAAAACCACCCTTGAAGCGAGCTTGTGGCACTATTTATTTTGTAATAAATACAAAATTGTGGCACAAGGCCGAAAAGGGAAGGGGAAGAGGTTGGTACTCACTGAACTATCCTATACCTAGCTAAATACTGTCACGACCCATTCACTCATTACAATTTGCACAATCACCACAAGAACCCATCCATCCACTCCTTCATACACTACAATCCCACAAACTTACAAGGGGCACCTAAAAAAATGGGGAAAATAACCCATGACAATAAAAATATATTTATGTACAATATAAAATAAATATACAATATAATATATGTACAATATAGTAGAGTATAAAACATTTAATGAAAAATGAAATGATGGGAGGGGAATGAACCCAAAAATAAACTGAAAATACAAATTTTTAATTAAAATAATAATGTTAGTAAGAACCGTCCATCCCAGAAAAAAGAGTGGCCGCTGTATTTCGCCAAACGGCGAAATCAAGAAGCACACTCGCTAAGGGAGTGGGGAGGGGGTAAAAAAAATAATGGAATGGGATAATAAAAGGCTGAACCAGCCGAGATAAAAGGAGACCAAAACAAACTGGGGAGATTGGGAATCTCGACTTGGATCATAACAAAAGAGGAAGCCGGGTACAGGCTAGGAACACATTCATTCACTTTAACTAGGTACACAAAAGAGAGCTACCTTAACCAGGGGAGGGTTCCACAGGAATCCACCCTGATGTAACCAGCAGATCTAAAAGAGAAAATCAAGACTAGCCCCGTTCAAGCGAACCAGACTTGCTACATTTACCCACCTTTTGCTGAAGTCTGTTGAAGTCAAACGTTACCAATCAGTTCTAATTTTATTTTGAGCATCAGCTCAAAATATCGGATCAGATCCTGATGTGAAAGATGCTGACCTCGCAAGACTTCCTCCGTTCGCGTCGTCCAAATCACCATTCGAGCCGTGGCTAGCAGCGACAGAAACACCATACGCTTCATCCCAGAAAACGAGGGCGACACATTGTCACAGGCGAATGCACGATCAATGAGCACAAGCTCTCGCGGCGCGATACGAGCAGTCAACTCGCCGACCCGGTGCCATAGAGGGCGAACCCGCGAACAATGGTAGAAGGCGTGCGAAGCCGTTTCTTCCAAGCCAAGGTTGCAGCGTTCACAATCTGGCAAATCCGCCAGGCCCCATATGAAGGCCTTGTCATTGAGAGGCAAGCTATTCCGAGCTAATCGCCAGGTGAGCGAAAACTCAGAGTTGCTGAGATAATCACTACCTGGCGCCCAAGACCAGAACGAGCGAAACTCATCCTCCGACAAGCGCAGCACATCACGTAATGGATCCTTGGCGACGCCCTCCACTAACCCACGATAGAAGACTCTCCTAGGCTGTGAAAGGTCACTGGACCGTGGAATGGCCCGCAGGGCCGCCAGACATTCGAGGAGAAAACTCGATCGCCCTCAAGGCTTACGGCACTGCCTCGAGATAGGGGTAGTGATAGTAAGCCTAGGGAACATGTTCCTCACTATCCCCTTAAGCAATGAGTCTTCCAAATTCGCTCGCCTGAGAAAAACCAACCTTGACGCAACCTTGTGGCCCATCAGGTATGGCATTCTCAGACCCCCATGACACGGACGTTGGTAACAGACACGTTTGTCGACGTAGTGTTTGCGTCCTCTCCACAAATGATGGGGGACGATATTTCGACTTCCATCGAAGAATCCTCACTATTTATTTTGTATAATATACAAAGTTGTGGCACAAAGCCGAAAAGGGAAGGGGGGAAAGGTTGGTACTCACTGAACTATCCTATACCTAGCAAAACATTATCACGACCCATTCACTCATTACAATTTGCACAATCACCACAAGAACCCATCCATCAACTCCCACTCCTTCATACACCACAATGCCAGAAACTTACAAGGGACACCTAAAAAAGTGGGGAAATAACCCATGACAATAAAAATGTATTTAGATACAATATAAAATAAATGTACAATATGTCATGTACAATAATATAAAACATTTAATGAAAAATGAAATGATGGAAGGGGAATGAACCCAAAAAATAAACTAAAAATACAACAAATTTTTGAACTAAAATAATAATCATGTTCGTAAGAACCGTCCATCCCAGAAAAAAAAGTGTGTCCGCTGTATTCCGCCAAACGGCGAAATCAAGAAGCACACTCGCTAAGGGAGGTGGGGGGTGGAGTAAAAAAATTCATGGAATGGGATAATAAAAGGCTGAACCAGCCGAGATAAAAAGAGACCAAAACAAACTGGGGAGGTTGGGAATCTCGACTTGGATCATAACAAAAGAGGAAGCCGGGTACAGGCTAGGAACACATTCATTCACTTTAACTAGGTACACAAAAGAGAGCTACCTTAACCAGGGGAGGGTTCCACAGGAATCCATCCCGATGTAACTAGCAGATCTAAAAGAGAAAATCAAGACTAGCCCCGTTCAAGCGAACCAGACTTGCTACATTTACCCACCTTTTGCTGAAGTCTGTCGAAGTCAAACGTTGCCAATCAGTTCCAATCTTTATTTTCCATCGAAGAATCCTCTTTTGAAGAGTACTGTGGAATCGTCCATTTACTGGAATTGTTCACATAATGGAATCATCCACTTACCAATATCACCCCTTAAATTTAAATGCCCACAGAAACACATCATCTAATTTATTTATTTTTTTGTAAAAATACAAAACAACTTCATCCAATTAAATCCATGGTGTGTGAGCCGACCAATCACGTCGCTTGTTTCATGTTCCCGCCAAGCGAACGTGGAAGCGCGGGGAATGGCTCGGCTCGGCTCGGAACTGCAACTATGACTTGATCAGCAGTTAGCGTCTCGATAATCCAATACAAAGCTTTGACGGCCGAAACGGCGATTTAGCTAACTTGTCGCAACAACCAAAGATTTTTCCCGCGCAACCACACGTCTTACTTAATTCAATATTACGAACAATCAAGCTTACCAAAGACAAATCTTCTTACAAGTTCAACAGTATTTCAAAAGATATTCGTCAAACGAAGCCTGATGCAATATTTTCCTAAAGTTGTTATTAACTACAACTACTAAAAAATATTGTTTTTAATTCTGATCCAAGGTACGCAACTCTGCTCTTCTTATCACACACACACACACGCGCGCGCGCTCACGCGTTTTCCCCTCATACTAAATGATCACCTATTTAAACTTTCGCATTATTCATTCTGAACTCTATACTTTTGTCTTCTTAGAGACTCTTACATTAACCTTCCTCTTTCACAAATTGTTCTATTGTATTTGTGTATATAAATGTATTTGTCAGTCAGTTAAGTGCCATACGTGAAACACGCTTGGGCGATCATGTCTCGAAAGAGACATGACTGACTGGGCAGAAGATTATCCCGCAGTAGGTTGCCATTGCTTTCTGCGGTAGACTGGTTGCCAGCCAAGGCTACAGAACCCAGTCCGTCCTGCTATTTAACCTATAACTGGAAGGAAGAGACGGATTAATACCTTTCCCAAGGGTATTTGCGCGTAAGTGAATACAATGGATTCAACTGAAATTCGAACTCGGCTCCCCGGTTTCTCGTTCCGAAACGATATATTTGTGCTAAATTCTGTTTGTTGCTTCATGACCACTTGCCAGTGTCTTTTATTTTATTTGCTGTGGTAACCAGAACGCGCATAACGATCATTTAAAGAATCCTTCTGATAAACATAATTTACTCCAGCACATCACACATCTACCACCACAGTCAGTCAGTTGTGCCATACGTGAAACACGCTTGGACGATCATGTCTCGAAAGAGACATGACTGACTGGGCAGAAGATTATCCCACATTAGGTTGCGATTGCTTTCTGCGGCAGACTGGTTGCCTGCCAAAGCTATAGAACCCAATAAGTCCTGTTATTTAACCCATAACGGGAGGAAAGAGACGTATTAATACCTTTCCCAAGGGTATTTGCGCGTAAGTGAATACAATGAATTTAATCTGGAATTTGAACTCGGCTCCCCGATTTCTCGTTCCGAGCCGATATCCACTGCACCACAACGGATATCCAACGCACCACCACAGTGCTGCTTCTATTTTTTATTTCTATTGCTTTTAGCGCAATTCACAGGTCTTAATTCTGTGATTGTTGATTAGGGTTATTTATTCGCCTCCTTGTTAAACTGTGGCACAAGCTTGATTTTAAAGTGACTCAATGACGCCTACGTGTATCAAAACACGACACTTTTTTTGCACGTCTCAGGCATGAGAGATTGATTCTGAACTTCACTCTTTTGATTTAATGAAGAGATACATCCTGGAGAAATAAAATATGCTCCTCTTTTCGCTTCTCATCCATAGACTGGAAAATGCCGGAAATGCTGGGAAACTTGAAGCGTATCAAATTAATGTTGTAGAATAAAGCACAAACATAAACAGTACGTGTATAAAGGCCAGCATTTTTTTTATCTCTCTGAAACGTAAATGAATTCGTAAATCTATGAACTACGGTAAGTTTATAGAATATTTTCTCTCTATTATTAAAATATGCGAATTACTAATGAGAAATACATCATGAAAGTTTCACAAGTCCTGCTACTTTGCAATTAATTCATTTTACGCGTGTGAACGCAGAAAATCTCAAAGCTGCTTGAAATCAGTGAAGAGATAACAATTGATTGCATGCGCACAAGGTGCAGTATAACTCGTACTGGAAAAATATGTAACCAGTAGATAGATAAAAAGAAACAAACTGAGATAGATAGATAGAAACAAACAAACTGAGATACATACATGCATACATACATCAGACACAAGTTTTGTGCATATCAACCGATAATTCGAATCACATTGCTCCCAAAATATATCAGTATGTCACCAATACAAACTGGCTACATACAGTTCTGACAATACTGACAACATCTAGTTCTTGATAATGACTGAAACAGAACAAAATACGAATTTCTGTCAGTTTATTCACAATCTTTATACTGGTTTACAACAGCGTATCCGAAAACTGTAAAAATGCAATCAAAACAAAATTAAACGACATCGTCGATTAAATTTAACAAAATTTGCTTGCATGAATTTTTATTCAAATACACCTCATATATATATATATATATATATATATATATATATATATATATATATATATTAGCAGTATAGCCCGGCGTTGCTAAAGAATATTTGTGTGAAGTTTGGTGAGAATCGGATAAAAATTGTGGATTTGTATAAAGGACATACAAACAGATAAGCAGACACACACACAAACATCTTGCCTTTTATATATATTATCGATTTTCTTCACTATTGTAAGAACTGCAACCTTGAAACTTCTGAATATCGTTTCTTATGTCTTTGTCTATGAGTGTATCAAATTTGATTAAAATCGGACCACTCCTTCTATAACCCAATTTTTTCACTTATCAATTATCGATATTTATTGGGTGTACCTCGACACAAAACCTAGCTAAGAACACTCGCAGACGCTGATAGTACAACTGTGTAAATTTTCAAGAAAATTGGTTCAGCCGTTTCGGAGTCTATAGGTAACGGATACACACACACAAAGTTTCATTTATAAATAAGTTTATATATATATATATATATATATATATAGACATCCGATTGCTTCCAGCCGGGATTGAAACTCGATCGATTTGACAACAGTCGGAGATTCTACCTCTAAGCTATCGGCAGACGGTGGTGGAGGAAGGTAGATTTTAGCGTGTTATTTACAGAATGTAAACCAGCGCCAGTAACCAAGAGTGTTCAATTCATTGCTGAAGAACGATAAATAGCGGCGAGTAGCTACTGTTTTTAAAACCTACAATTTCCCCAGAAATATATATAATGACCGTTCCCGTCGATTTTAACGTATGGGGGTCAAATATTTCAATTTTAGAACTAAACCATTAGGCTACAGGCATATGTGATTTGATTAAGGCGGTGAAGTCTTGCGTAACACACATTTTACGGGAGAACTGGTACCAAAGATATAACGAGCAAATTCTTCAAACAGATTTCCTCGGGGTTTTTTTTTTAATCAATTCACCTCAAGCAAGACGATAATGCTACTAGGACGCTACTATGAGTAAAATGGAATTGGAAGACTTTTAGAAAGAACCAGAAAATGTACTCATTTACCTTCTCTTAGACTGGCTATCAATCAAGACAAAAAATAACCAACTTGCCCTGTGAGTATGTTGCATACATCCCATTTTAGAATTCACTCCGTGATTTATTTTTCTTTCAGTCTACGGTTTCGCTTTAACTGGAAACAACGAGTCTGAGCTCCAGGACCATGGATTAGTTTTAAAGCTTTCATTACACCCGAGCAACGCCGGGCTATACTGCTAGTACAACATAGATATGCATGAAGAATATTCTTACTTGAACGTGAACGATAAAGTAATGATACTAGTTCAAAAAGTAGGTAGAATAATGAAATGATTTCATGTCTGAACTTCAGACAACTACTGTCGATTAAATTCTTCGACGAACTATCATGGCGTCTCGTTTGATAAAAAAAAAACTTGCTGGATCAACAACGTGAGCTTTTGATGTCGCACGTTTTAGGACTCAAGAAGAAGCGAAACAAATTAAATCGTGATTCATAAAACCAAGTCAAGTGCACCATCCTTAATTAGTTTTTTGGCATTATCCGTTTGTAGAATCACTTTCTACATGCACGTACATACCTACATACATATCGCCATGCACATACATTCATACACATATACCCACACACTCTTACGTAAGGACCGCACGTGAAACTTTCTTTTTTCCCGCGTTTATTAAGAAATATATAAACTGATTTCCACTCGTGTTTAGCCAGTTGGAGGCTGTTTTTCGGAGCGTAAGTCCGAATACCGTTCGTCTCTTCCAACTCACATACTGTGCTAATTGCATTCAGCAATTAGCCACATAAAAATGTTTCTCTCTCTTATAAGTACATTTCAATACATGTGTAAATGTATTCACTACTTGAATAGTACAGACATATTATTTTCTTTTCAGGGATTCTTCTTGCATGAATATTGAGACAATATCTTTAATATCTAACAGAGAACACTTTTCACAACATCTTACATTCACGAATTATTCAGTTCTGTAACCTTACTTAATTCAATGTTGTTATATTCGTTACATTGTATTTTGAGTTGTTTTATTTATAAATGTGGTGGTTTGGATAACCAACCTTCTTTTCGCTGTTGAAATTACTACCCCGACAGTCAGTCTACTACATATTGGAACCCAATTTGTCCAGACCACTACACGTTGTTCGACAGCGGATAATCTCTAATTTTTAGTTGAATTAATCAAATTGTTTTATTATTTGAAATAACTTTAACTTCTGTTTACTTTCATCTTGGTTTTTTCATTTTTTATTTTATTTTATTTTATTTTATTTTATTTTATTTATTTATTTATTTATTTATTTTTTGCGAATTTACTCAGACTCTCTCAATCTACGACAATCTGTAAAAAAACGGAAGAAATATACTGAATTACCACTGCATGCGTACATATTCATTGCACATAACGGGCGGCCTTGCTTAAGCAGAGACCGGATGTGAAAACCTAAAACATAGAAATCAAAATAAATAAATTTTCGTACTTAGGTCAAAGGGATCGACGCAAAATTTCCGGCAAGAATAGAGACAAATTTTAATGATATAAAATCTCATTTTTTCCGCGTCTTTTTGGCTGCTTAGAAAACCAGCCTGTGATCGTATAAAAAGATTTATTTTGATTTATTCTAACAGCCAGTCGTCAGTTTCTCGGCTGCTGTACGAACCTAGGCTAAACTAGGTTTCATTCCACAAAGCGTGACACACCATCCATTGCAGTAGGTCTTATTGTTCTTTTCGGGATGAATGATTGAACTTGAGAACATTTATTGAGGATGGTGCACTTGACCCGATTTTGAACATGACAAAATTGTACTAATCTTTTTTTAAATACAACAAAGTGTCTCCAAAGAAACACGATGCCTAAGATTTAAAATAAAATTTTAAAAATTAAAAATTTTTCTTGACGCTTTTATTTTTAATTTGAAGTTAAAAAATTAAATCTAATATTTCAAATAAGCAAAATACTTTACTATATTTCAAAACTAATTTAAATTAACGAGAAATTTTGCCTTTTTAGATAGATAGATAAATAGATAGAAAAAGAAATAAAGAAATAGTGCATAGATAGATAGATAGATAGATAGATAGAAAAAGAAGTAAAGAAATAGTGCATAGATAGATTGATAGATAGATCTGAATAATGTAAATAATTGTTTAAAATCCTTAATTTTACGCCATTTTAGCCACGTCAGCACAATGTAATTCTTTTTATTAAAAATATCTTCCAAAAATAAATTATACTTTTCTAAAATTTTATTTGAGAAATGTTAGATGATTTATGGTCTAAAGCAATGTTACTTTTAGTCTAAAATATAGAAGTGCATTTTTTAACACGAAGGTAGGTGTTTATCTAAGATGTTGCCAGCTTGACTAACAGCCAGAAGTTTATCTAATTTTTTCATACCTATAAACATATCTATAAACATTCTTCTTTCTTCTATGTGCCCTGTCCCTTCAGGACGTAGGCGATCATGGATCTCCACGTCTCCCTATCCCTTGTGGCTCTTAGTATGTTTGCTCCTGTTGCTCCTGGCAACCCCCGTTCCGTCATCCACCTGATCAGACCCTGCAAATATGTTATCCGCTGCCTTCCTCTGTCTCTCCTTCCTTCTATCTGTCCAGTCAGTATCAGGTTCTCCAGGCTCTCCTTCCTCATTGCATGTCCCAGGAACTTCAGGTGTCTCTTCCTGATGCTCAGCATCAATTTCCTTTTTGTTGACATTCTTTCTAACACTTCGTCGTTGCTTGTATGCTCAGTCCACGATATCCGTAGCATCCTTCTGTAGAACCACATTTCGGCCGCTTCCAGTTTTGTCCTCATTTTCGATGATATTGTCCAGCATTCACAGCCGTATTGAAGAACTGACATCACGTAGCAGTCTAGCACTCTTTTCTTCGTTTCTATTGAGATCTTCCTGTGTGTTAGTATTTTGCTCATCTTCTGGAATGCGTCCTTTGCCATGCCAATTCGCCTTCGGATCTCCGTGTCGCACTTTCCATCTCCTGTTAGAACACTTCCTAGGTACTTAAATTCTTGGACTTGTTTGATTCTGTTATCCCCCACCTCTATTTGGCATTTTGGGTTGTATCTTTTGCTGATGACCATGCACTCAGTTTTCTTAAAGTTTATTTGTAGTCCCTTCTTGTCACTCTCCACTGCTACTTTCTGTATGAGATCTTGCAGTTTCATTTCCGTGTCCGCAATCAGTACTGTATCGTCCGCGTATCTTATGTTGTTCAGGTTGTGGCCTCCAATAACAAATCCTGGTGTGTCATCTAGGGTCCTCAAAATATTCTCGCTGTGTAGGTTGAACAAATCCGGTGAAAAGACACATCCTTGTCTTACGCCTTTTTCTATGTTTGTGTATCTACTGAGGTCGTTACCTGTCCGTATGCAGGCCGTTTGCTGCCAGTAGAGATTCTTGATTATTCTTATGTCTTTGCCGAAAATGTCGAGGTTGCCTAGCATTTCCATCAATTCTTTGTGTCGTATTTTGTCGAATGCTTTCGCGTAATCAATGAAGCATAGGTACAAGTCTTTCTTCATTTGTAATGCCCTTTCAGAGAGCATCCTAATCATGAATATGGCGTTCCTTGTTCCAGTGTCCTTGACGAACCCGCACTGTTCCTGCCCTATCTCTGGCCTGATTCTGCTTCTCGCTCTATTCATCAGGATTCTGACAATCAGTTTTGTAATGTGACTCATTAAGCTGATAGTTCTGTGTAGTTCGCACTCGTTTGCACCAGGTTTCTTCGGCAGCGCTATAAATATCGACTTGCATAGGTCGTCTGGTATTATTCCGCTGCTATAAATTTCGTTTATTATGTCGATAATCCTTTCTATGCCATATTCTTCTAAGGCTGTCAGCAGCTCTATCACTATGCCATCCGGGCCAGGTGCTTTGTTTCTTTTCATTTTGGCCATTGCAGCTTCCACTTCGGATTTTAGTATTTCCGGTCCATCCATCTCCTTGTGTATTCTCGGTTGTTCTCTCTTGTCGCAAAAGAGATCCTTTATGTATTCTTCCCATCGCTGGAGTATTTCCTCTTTCTCTAATATGATTGTCCCTTCCTTGGATTTTATGCATCCTGTTGAGGAACAGGTTTTTTGTCCTGTCAGTTCTCTTATCTCTTTATACATCTCTGCTTTGTTGTTCCTGCTCAGTCTCTCTACTTCTGCACATTTGTTGTTGAGCCATTCCTCTTTGGCTTGTCTGCATTTGTTCCTTATCTCCCTGTGAAGTTTTTGTACTCTGCTCCGTGTCTTGGCGTTATTTTTTGTCTTCTTTGCATCATGTGGAGGATCTCTTCGGTCATCCACTCATTTTTTCTTCTGCGTCTGATTTCCTTTGGGGCTATGTTGTTCGCTGAGGTCACCATTGCTTCTTTTAATGAGTCCCATTTTGAGTATCCTTTTCCAATTTGTTCTTCATATTTCTTTCTCACGCTGTTATTATATTCTTTCTGCAGGGTGAGATCGTCCTCTAGTGTGTCGTATTGCAGTCTTGGTGATATGCTGGGCTTCTTCAGTCTTCGAAGTTTCACTTTTAGTTTGCAGATGACTGGGACGTGGTCACTTCCGCAGTCAGCACCTGGGTATGTTTTGCATTGGACTACTGCGTTCCTGAATCTCTTGTTTATAGTTATATAATCTATTTGGTTCTTCGTGTCCCCTCCTGGGCTTCTCCATGTCTATAAACGTCGTGGGTGTTCTTGGAACCAGGTGTTAGTAATGACCTGGTCATTGGCTGAGCACCATTGGATCCATTTTTCTCCTCTTTCGTTGCGCTCTCCTAGTCCGAAGTTGCCGTTCGTGTCTCCTTCTCTATCTTTACCTACCTTTGCATTTAAGTCCCCCATTATTATCCTAACTTCTTGGCTTTTGCACTGAGCCTTAGCACTGTCCAGTATTGAATAGAATGATTCTATTTCGTCCTCCGAGCTTTGAGTTGTTGGCGCATAGACTACTATAATAGCTATATTGAGGGGCCTTCCCCGCAGTTTAACCAAGAGGACTCTCTCTGACAGTTGCCAGTATCCAAGTACACATCTCTTCACTTGTTTGTTTAGTATTAAAGCGACACCTTTTTCGTGTTTTTTACCTCCTGCATAGATTATCCTGTGGGTGTCGCTACTGAAATCTCCGTTATTAGGCCATCTTGTTTCACATATTCCTAGGATGCTGATATTCAGTCTGTTCATCTCCTGTTTGACATTCTCTAGTTGTCCACAGTTCAGTGTCCTGACGTTCCATGTTCCTATATTACTTGAAAAATATAACGTGAGCGCCTTTTTATTTAATATTTAACTACTCAGTAATCTTAAAAATTTAGAAAAATATTATCTATAATGTTTTATTGAATTTTAGGTACTTGAATTTATTATAGTTTTTTCGTTCTTATTTTCTGATAATGTCGTGCATGGACGTCAATATTTACAAAAATCAGCACGTTTATACACACACACACACACACACACACACACACACACACACAAATCAAAATTATTTTTGATGTATTGGGAATCGCTGAATTATAGTGAACTTCTCTATTTATGATTAGTAATTATATTTTTTACTTCGGCTTTTTTTTTTTTTTTTGCTTTTGGTGTGTTATCAGCTATTTTCCTGTGCTTGATTTTTAATTATGCTCGTTTATATTGTCATAATAAAGTTTTATACGGTTTAGCAAATTAAAAAAAAAATAGATTCATGTCTTTTCTAAGGAAAGTGTCAGCAACGTGTGGCCTGAATTTGAGCTCGGCGCGTCAATTTCACTTTCTGTCCCGTTCAGCGTTATGCTAACCGTACACTCCAGAGAGCTTTAGCGATTTCATCTTTCTCAAATAATATGCAGTTCATTTTTTAGTACTGCCCAGATATTTTTATTTAATATCCATGTTATTGCGCTCTATATGAAATAAGGTTATCAGGAGTATATAAGAAATCTACTGGAAATCAATGTTATGTAAGCCAAAGAAGATGGCAATGAAAGTATTGGCTGTAATTTTTATAAGTAACTATGATGCCCCTCTCTCTCTCTCTCTGTCTGTCTGTCTCTCTCTCTCTCTCTCTCTGTCTCTCTCTCTCTCTCTCTGTCTCTCTCTCTTTCACACACATATATCTGTGTGTGAGAGAGAGAGAGTGGGCTACTATGTTTAAGGACTGCTACTTTAGGGCAGGATGTGCGTTGTGGTGCAGTGGATATCGGCTCGAAACGATAAATCGGGGAGCCGAGTTCAAATTCCAATTGAATTCATTGCATCCACCTACGTGTAAATACCCTTGGGAAAGGTATTAACCCGTCTCTTCCTTCCAGTTATGAGTTAAATAACAGGACAGATTGGGTTCTGTAGCCTTGGCTGGAAACCAATCTACCGCAGAAAGCAATGGCAACCTACTGCGGGATAATCTTCTGCCCAGTTAGTCATGTCTCTTTCGAGACATGATCGCCCAAGCGCGTTTCACGTATGGCACTTCACTGACTTTAGGGCAATACACACTTCTTATCAGAATGTATTTTCCCAGCTTTTCTGTATCGAACTACATTTAGCTTTTCTGAAAGTAATCTCAGACAAATCCTCATACAATTCTTCAGAATAGGGTGAAATGAATCTATCTTTTAAAAAGTATGTCATATAAGCAACACTAGATAGAATGTCTAAAAAGTGCTTAATCTCACCAAGACACCCAACATCACATATCAGTTAAGTGCCATACGTGATACACGCTTTGGGCGATCATATCTCGAAAGAGACATGACTGACTGGGCAGAAGAATATCCCGCAGTAGGTTGCCATTAAAAATCTAAATATTTTTAACACAATTTTCTGGCTTCAAACTAAATGTATTTTTAACGCATTTGTATGCTTTCGACTACAGATAAAATAAAAAATTTTGTTGGCCATTTTACTATCAATACATATTGCCGGTTATCATACTATAAAAATGTATTTTTTATACTTTCATGGTTTTTTTTGGGGGGGGTGTCACTATTTTCTCATAAGTGGAACCCCCAATAGGCGCTAAACTTTTTAATACCTAAAACTGTTAAATTTACCATGGAAATAATGGCTCGGAATTGTTCATCGAAGAACCGAGTTTCAATATCAGTTCGGTTCGGTATTTTTTTTACGCGCAAATTCCTTTGGGAAAGGTATGAATTCATCTCTTCTTCCCTAGCTATGGGTTAATTAGTAAAACTTGCATTACTAAATTATTATTATCTTCCAAAAAATTCTTACAATAAAAAACATTTTCTGGCTTTAAATAACTGGCAAAAGGTAAATAAGTCGTAAAAAATGAATCAATTAATCAATGAGAAATCAAAAAAGAATAATTAATTTATGCGTTTTGCAACACGTGAACTGACTTTTTGCTTTCTTTTGTGGTGATACGGAGCATAGCGAGGGACAGGATGTTTGCACACTCACAACTAAAAAGCAAATGACCAAAAGTCGTCGGTGCGCAGCTGGATTCGCGCAGATGTTTCGGTTGAATACTAAAAATTAATTAAATATTAAATTTTCAGTTCGCGAGCCTACGCGAATTTTATTTATCGGCCATTCGGAAGCCCAGAATCAAATACAAGTGTGAATTCTAAATGATCTGCTGCGATCCAAAAAGAAGATATAAAACGCCGATACAGAAAGCATAGACAGACAGATCCACACGGACTGACTCGAGAGAGAGGAGTGTAATCAGTATCCCCTTGACCTACGTCAAGCGGCTTACTATCCTAGCCTCCCTTACCCCTCTCAACTTATCTTTCGCTGTCTGAAAACTACTTACTGACCTAAGGAGCGAATACATCAAAGATATTCCTTACTTACAACGCACCCACATTCCTAAGCATTAATTCTCTTTTCAGCATTTTATTGCCATGACCATTTTAACGTCCGTTGGACCTATACTTCAAGATTACTTTAATTGGAAAAACCTTAATTGATATGTGTATATATGAAATGTTATTTTTCAACTCAAATTGCTTTTCTTGATTTATAATCATTTTATGACTTATAGTGGGCTATCCAAGTGCCATACGTGATACACGCTTTGGGCGATCATGTCTCGAAAGAGACATGACTAACTGGGCAGAAGATTATCTCGCAGTAGGTTGCCATTGCTTTCTGCGGTAGACTGGTTGCAAGCCAAGGCTATAGAACCCAATCTGTCCTGTTATTTAACCCATAACTGGAGGGAAGAGATGGATTAATACCTTTCCCAAGGGTATTTGTGCGTAAGTGAAAGCGAGGAATTCAACTGGAATTCGAATTCGGCTCTCCAATTTCTCGTTCCGAGCCGATATCCACTGCACCACAACGTACATCCGGGCTATCTGCAACAAGGCTAAATTCCGTCAATCTGCAACAATACACAACTACCCTTCACTAGAACGGACTCTCCACTATAAACTGGAAAAGAATGGATAACCCGCTATACTTTCACACGATGTTGAACTTATCTACGTGTATCTAAAGTAAACAGATACTAATAAATGTAAAATGTATCTTTCGCTACAGTTTTTGCTTTCATCGTCTCTTTTTTTTTTTTTTTTTTTTTTTTTTGGCATCTTTTTCTTTACTGTTGTATTTAATTAATTTTCCAGATTGGCTGCGAAGGTTCTGGAAACCTGCAACGTTTCACTGAACGGCCGACTATTCGAGATATCCAGCGAAATCTTTGCCGTCGAATTTACCAAGAAGCCAAAATGTTGGCAAAAACAGGAAAAGTAAAAACAGATAGTCAGGATCTTTTCGCTGAACAAAGTACGTATCGATTATTGGAAACACTTTATTGCACCAGAATAATTATTTTCAATAGACATAATTATCATGTGGGGTGAATATTTATTACGCTAATCTGGGCCATATTTCTGTATTGTCTTGTTAGTGTAACAAGACAGAGGTATTGAGAAACTTAGTAATCCTGGGCGAAAGAATAGAGATATTACAAGGTAACCAAAAAAGTTCTGTCCGTTTTTTGATTGACCATTGAATGAAGTTGAAATATATACGAAATGCGTGTAGCAATTGTTTTCAGATTAGGACAGCCGGAAGTAGGAACATCAGACGTTATAAAAAACACGCGCACCGTTCCCGGCCATCAGTTATAGACCGGACAGCTGTGAGAAGCATGGACGTGTGTAGAGATCTCGTTCGGGACTGTTTGCTTTACGGCTTCAAAGTGGGCTTATCAGCAGCTGCATCAAGTCGCTGCATATGTCAAGCGTTTGGGGATAGTGTTGTGGATGAACGTACTGCAAGGCGTTGGTTTCGAAAATTCAAGTCGGGAGATTTGTTTCTCCATGATGAGCCTCGCAGTGGACGACCACAGGTCTTGAATGACGGAGTCCTGAAGGCGGCCATTGAAGAGGACAGTAGTCTAACATGTGGTGAACTTGCAAAACAGTTCAACGTTTCCGAGGAAACAGACTTCATCTGCACCGCCTAGGTAAGACGTACAAACTGGGCAAGTGGGTTTCGCAAACGCTGTTGGAGGTTCACAATAGACAACGAGTTGCAGCCACCGTACCGCATCCTTATCCAATCGAGTGCTTACCAGTGATGAAAAGTGGGTTCTGTACGAAACTCCCAAGCGTTCCAGACATTGGTTATCTCCTCAGGATGCTGTCCCTCCCACCACAAGACCGCCTATGCATCCACGCAAGATTATGCTTTGTGTCTGGTGAACAGGTCGTCAAGTGGTTCATTATGAACTGCTACCAACGGGCCAAACGGTCACTGGAGACCTATACTCGCAGCAATTGAAACGTGTGCAACAGGCATTGCGCCAGAAGGAGCCAGCAATGGTGAATCGCAAAGGTGCGCTTTTCCTCCATGACAACGCCAAGTCGCATGTCGCGCGAGTTGTCAGGGATACCATACAGCAACTTAAATGGGAGACATTGTGCCATCCACCTTATTCACCTGATCTTGCACCATCCGAGTACCACCTCTTCCACTCCCTGGATAATCATATTCGTAGAAAATGTTTCACCAATGAAGCAGACTTGCTCAAAGCCCTCATGGATTTCTTTGCCCCCCCCCTCCACCGAGTTCTACCGCAAGGGCATTGTACAGCTGGAGACACGTTGGCAGAAGGTGCTGGATGCAGATGGCGATTACTTCAAAGACTAAATATAAGTTACACATACTGTAAAGCGTTTCTTTATTTCCTTTAAAAACGAACAGAACTTTTTTGGTTACCTTGTAGATGCTGAAAAATACGAGAGAGGTTAATCGGACTGGAATCTGATGAAAAGAAATCGGTTTAGAAATACTAATTTGGACCTGTGAAATACTTGGGAGGAAAGCATCGGAGAGATTTAAACCTAAAATAAACCAAGTAAAATTCAGTAAAATCTAGTATAACTGAAATTCCAGATCTAGACCAACGGCCCCGAGGAAGCTATGATGACGAGATTAATGTGTTTGCCAAAATTATGCAAAACTCAGAACGAATTAAGAAATTTTATTTTAAAAACCTATCCGGCAAATGTGCATAAAAATATAAGAAAAATGCCAGAGTAATTTAGAAACATGGTTCACATGCAATGTTACTAGGAAATTTTTTGTTTAACACAGAAGGAATTTGCTTTGTATAGGCGCCTAATTTATTGCACCTTCATCCTTATAAGCGCATACACACTTAATTTTGGTTCTGTAAGCGTTTAGTGACGGATGTGCGTTGTGGTGCAGTGGATATCGGCTCGGAACGACAAATCGGGGAGCCGAGTTCGAATTCCAGTTGAATTCCTTGCATTCACTTACTCACAAATACCCTTGGGAAAGGTATTAATCCGTCTCTTCCTTCCAGTTATGGTGCAAATAATTGGACAGATTGGGTTCTATAGCCTTGGCTTGCAACCAGTCTACCGCAGAAAGCAATGGCAACCTACTGCGGGATAATCTTCTGCCCAGTTAGTCATGTCTCTTTCGAGACATGATCGCCCAAAGCGTGTATCACGTATGGCACTTAACTGACTGACACTTAATTTTGCTAAGTACGTACTGAGCAGCCATTCGCGCTTAGCAGCCATTTGCGCTCGGTAGTCAAGGGACAATTATGCCATCTGTTTTCGTCAAAATTCTTGCAGCAACCAAGTTGACAACACACCTGCATTTAACCCACTGAGTATATCTCAATGCGTCAAGGGAAGAAAAGAATCTATTGAAGTCAAACCCCGTGATTGTGATGGTTATAGATATATTCGCATCATTAATAAATAAGAGCGGCTCTTAGATATATGAACTTTATCGTATATGTCTCTTACATTGGGCAAGCTTGGCCTTCTCTGTGACAGAGCTTTTGACCTTTAAGGAAGGTCACCTGAATTAAGTAAGTCGTTAAGAGCGAAACGTCTGTTGTGTTGCTTCGTTTTGGTATAATTAGAAGATAACACAAACTTGAATTAATGATGTTTGTTTTTGCTCTAAAACTGGGTTTTTACATCAAGTTACAACCTTTAATTTTTGTGTGGATACAGGAGCAGACTAGCTAAATTCTCTTCACTGTGGGATGCTAGTAGTAAACGAGCCTATCCCTTCTGGACTCTAGAGTCTTCCCCTTTTCAAATCTCCTACACAAAACTACTGTCCTTAACTCCTACTTCTTACTCCTACTCTTACTCATACTCCTACCAAAAGAAACGGTTCCTTATTTTGCCGCCCAATTTTGAATTCTTGGCGTCAGTGTGTCTACCTTTTTTTTATTTTTAGAACACTCGCCATTTTATAAACCATAACACGTCACTCCCAACTATTACAACTAAAAGCGTTAATTTATCAAAGGTATTAAAAGAACAACTGTCACCAGAAATAATATTTTTAGAAAATAACTAAATAGTCTTATCCGTTGAGATTATTTTTCTGATAAGCTAGACCACAGAGAAAACCATAAAAAAGAAAAAGCTATATGATGGAGACATAAAAAAGATGAAAGCTGCAAATCGATAAAAAGAACAGTTAAAATGTCAGAAATTTGGCGCCTACTTTTCATTCGGGTTGCACACAATGTCTACTGTGACAGAATAAAACTTTTGAAATCTTGTCATCTACCTTCAGTTCAGAATATGGAGACAGTGCCCAGGCCATTATATACATTTAAGGTGGTATAGTGGGTTATCCGTTCTAGTGAAACGTAATTGTGTGTTGAAGCAGATTAACTGAATTTGGCCTCGTTAGTAGATAGCTCACTATAAGGGGTGTATAAACAAGAAAATCAAATTGAGTATAGAAACAACATTTATATATACACAGATATCAATTAAGTTTTTTTTTTACAAATAAAATAATGTCTTTAGGATGGGTTCAAGGGACGTTAAAATGTTCATAGCAATAAATGCTGAAAAGAGAGTTTGTGCGTCTGTATGTATGAGCGTTTGTCAGGAATGTCTTTGATGTCTCCGCTCCGTTAGTCAGGTAAGTAGCTTAGGGGACAGCGAAGAAGAAGATGAGAGAGAAAAGGAAGCGAGCGTAGTGTAATCGCTTGACGAGGTCAAGGGACGTGCTAATTATGCTCGTACTTTCTCAACTGGCGATGCTTTCTGTGTCGGCTTTTTATTTCGTCTCTGTGGGTCCCAGCAAGTCATTTGGGAATTCACGTCTGTATTTAATTCTGGGCTTGCCATTGGACGATAAACAAAATTCGCGTAGGCTCGCGAAAAGGAATTTGATATTTATTAATTTTTGGTTTTCTGCTAGAACATCTGCGTGGAGCCAGGTGCGCAAAAACCAGCTTTGGTCATTTGCTTTCTGGACATCTGAGGACAAACATCCGGTCCCTGGTATCACTACAGTGGAATCCTTCAAACTCTTGCTGGGAGGAACACTCTGGGTGTTATAGCTTTTGTAGCTATAGTCGGTGGAAATGGAGTCCTTTAAAAAACGCAGCCACTTTAGCAAACTATCAACCAGAAGTTTAAAATGATGAAAAATTTATGTTAGGAATAAGAAAGTAAATATGGTATTACCCAACAAATGTACACGTGCTTTTTTAGTTCTCTCTGCAAATTACTATCCTTTGTATATTTATGTAATATTTGATCCTTTGCTGTCCCTCCTAGCAGGACATGTTTGAGGCCTATCATGTGCTAATAGAATTTGGTGGCCACTTTATTGCGTACGTGTCTAAGAAAAATAAAGTTATACTTTTGCATGGTGCTTTTTTGGTGTCAAATATAAAATAATTTTAACTATTTTTTTTAATGATTTTAAAACTCATCCAATTTATTTCATTAGCAAATTCATTATAGTTTTTATTCGAAATTCACATCCTACATAAAAATCTATCTAGAATGAAGGGTGGCTTGTATTACACTGGAATTTAGTAATCAAATTTGAGTTGTCTAACTTTGTATGATGCTAATACGTATTTGTTTCCCTTGTTTTGTATTTCGGAGAAAATTTAGTTTTGGGAATAAATATGGCACTTCACTGTCACGTGTTGTCTTTATGTTGTTATGAGTGAACCATACGAACAAAATTCACGAGCAAATGTCAGTGTTCAATGAAGTGTGAAACTGAGCAAAAATTGAGCAAAGTAGACAAAATTATGTAAAACTAGTAAAAAAGCTACTGTCTGTAAATAACGATTGATAACTCTTGAGGAACTCCCTAGTGAATAAAAGATTATCGGCCTTTAAGGAACTCTCATCGCTTCTCGGCCTTTTGGCTAGCAGGTATATGACCAGAACAGACCAACTATGACAAGCTTTGACCAGTTAAGACCAGTTTGGTACCCAGTTACCGCATAAGCGGGGTCTGGGTAATATTTAACCAATGACCTGAGCGTACGCGCTCAGGTTCCCCACATTAAAAACCGACCTTGTGTCACATCTCTTCAGTGGGGAAGAAGGGTAAATATCATCGCTTCTCGGACTTTGGGCTTCGACCAGCTAAGACAAACTTTGTACCCAGTTACCGTGTAAGCGAGGGCTGGGTAATTTTTGACCAATGACTTGAGCGTACGCGCTCGGGTTCCCCACGTTAAAACTGACCTTGTGTCACATCTAGCTCCATTTGGGGAGTAGGGTAAATAGCATCGCTTCTCGGCCTTTTGGCTAAGAAGCATGACGAGCTAAGACCAGCTATGACCAACAAAGAGAATCTTAGTACCCAGTCATCTCGTATGCGGGGCTGGGTAAATTTTGACCAGTTGCTTGAGCGTACGCACTTAGTTCCTCACGTAAAAACCGACCACGGCTCATCAACTGCCTCATCAAACAGAAACAACTTAGATCGAGATAAAACCGCCTCTTCCCTATATGTATGTCTCCATAGTATCATACTTTTATAAAGCACCGTTGCTATTGGTCAACAATTCGCAGACACATTAAAGCATATGTCCAAGTTGTAATAATAAACATTTGTTAGTTAACCCTTTTTCGCGAGTATTGCTTTGAGTATTAAATTTTCTTCACTCTAACAGTCAATCGTTCTTTCTTTCAGGTCTTCTATGTGCCCCCCTAGGCTATTTAAACTTCTTGCGAACTGATTGGATGAAAATGATCATGTCGTGGCAAGACCCGAGTGGGTGCTTTGCTGAGATTCCACCTTTAGAAACAAGCGAATACAAAAGGTAAATTTCATAACTTTTCACTTGTCTGTACTCTATTGCACGCTGTATAAAATTTCCCGCTCAACATATATTGGAAACCCTCTTTTTTTAAGCAAAAATTCACGAACAATAAAAAAAGAAAAGAAAGCTAAATACTTCAAACGATATCCATGTCCTCCTGGCGTCAGTTTTAATTGACACCTTTTTTCCAATATATCTTAATTATATATAGGTACCTCCACTCATTTCGATATCTGAATTTTAAATTGAATAAAAAAAATTTTCTTGAAACTTTTATTTTAGTTTTAATTGACAGCTAAATTATTAAATTTACTATTTCCAGTAAGCAACATACTCTGGTGTATTTCAAACAGAAATTATATTGATTGGAATATAACATTTTTCAATTTTGTTTTATCTTTCAATTTTTTGGCCATTTTAAGTGATCGACACATTTGTAAACAAAAGTTAATTCTTGGTTTTAAAAATCTTGCAAAAATAAAATATACATATGTGACAAATAATTTTTGGAAAATTAGCAAATTTAATGTTAAATTAATCTGATTTACACAACCATTATTTATCTATAGCATGAAATTTATAATAAAACTATTTCTTAAACACAAAGTTCAACTTTCTGACCTTTCCACTGTATGTGTTGACAGATTTGATAGATGCGTGATACGATAAGTGTCTGGCGATTACAAATTTCACGAGTTGTTTTTGGATTCGCGTTTGCGTGTGTGCTAAGCAAAGTTTGTAAAATCGAGTCTTTTTTTTATTTCTAACAAAATCAACAATGAGTCAGTGCTTAGCATTTGAATTTTAAATCTAGATCTTGCTTTGTTCACTACATACCGTTACTAAGACTTGCAGGAATCTGGGTGAGTTTTTCATGTCTACTGACAGGTTGTTAAATCATGGCTCAAGTGCGGCCAGATGAAAAAATCTCAACAGCCTGGTAGATTATCAAACACCAGATTTGTACAACAATGGTTAACAATTTTCCACTTGATTGGGCATCATGCTGTAAAGCATAACTGTTGCTTTCAGTTGACTTTTAAACCATTTTTTGGCGGAACTTCGACAGTCCAGCTGTCATTCCCCGACTCTCCAAGTTCTAGCATAGAAGACCGTCTTGCAGCATCCTAATAATATGACCGGCTACTCTGTTGCGTTGTGGTGCAGTGGATATCGGCTTGGAACGACAAATCGGGGAGGCGGAGTTCGAATTCTATTTAAATTCGTTGCATTCACTTATGCACAAATACCTTTGGGAAGGTATTAATCTTTCTCTTCCTTCCAGTTATGGGTTAAATAACAGTATAAATTGGGTTCTATAGACTTGGCTGGAAATTAGTCTACCGCAGAAAGTCTACTGCAACCTATTGCGGGATAATCTTCTGCTCAGTCATGTCTCTTTCGAGACATGATCGCCCAAGCGTGTATCACGTATGACACTTAACTGACTGACTCTGAGATAACAAATAATGATCATGCATTAACTGCTGATTATATTTGCATTATATTATTATTATAATCACACAAGAGACGGTGTCGCAACCTGTGTTTCCAAGAACACACTCGAGACAGCGGATGTGAAAAGCCTCCAGACTTCTGAGTTCTACAGAGGATTTTTCATTAAAAAAAATTCAGATGTACTCTACTTTGTACACATCGCCTATAGCCTGTGTATTCAGATATCTGTTAAGAAATACACTGTATTTTTTTATAATCGTTTCACCCCGAGCAATCAATCAAAACTAGCTGAGTCAAATTTTATTCGATTTGGTATCTTATTTTCAAAATGTTCTCAAATGCGAGGAATGCATATTACCTCAAAGAGTTCACATGCTCAAGTTCTTGGATGTCGAGATTGCTTCTCTGTTTAGAATGTCAAAAAGATAAAAACTTCCTTTGACGTAAAATCCACCCGACACCGTAGGAGTGAATATTAATGTTGGTTGGTTGTTTTATGGCAAATAAACCTCCGCTGGTCATTTATTGCCAACTAAATTTTATTTATTTATTGCTGGTAATACCTTTTTCTTTCAACAATTTATTGTTGTTTTTATATAAGTTTTGTGTCTAGTAATATTTCTTTCTTTTCGAGTACCAAGATTCATTGGGATTTGTTTTTAAGGGCAGAGTCCCCCAAGTCCTACCCTTGTTATTTAACCCTTAACTGGAGGGAAGGGATGGATTAATACCTTTCCCAAGGGTACCAGTGCTTAAGTGAATGCAGGGTATTCAACTGGAATTCGAACTTGGCTCACCGATTTCTCTTTCCGAGCCGATATCCACTGCACCACAACGCACATCCGTCACTAAACGCTTACAGCACCTGGTATTCTCAAGCGGTCACCCATCTAAGTACTGACGAGGCTCAACTTCGGTGATCGAGCGAGAACCGGTGTATTCAACGTGATATGGCCGTAAGCCTTTAATGTCAATGTCGATGATATGCTGTATCTTCTGCATACTGTAGAACATCAAAGATATAAAAGGTGCTAGTTTTTTTTCTTCTTTTCTGGTATTGAATAAATTGCCATCCAGTCAGTAATTGTTGACAATGTAGTCGCCGGTATTTAGCCCAGAGTGAGCAATGGCCAGGAGATACAAACTAAAGATGGACGGGATTCAAACACGTTCCTGTTTCACTTCCCAGTAAAACCTCAAACGCATCCAATCCAGGATCACCAGTACAAAAACGAGTAGGCATTCAATTGTGGAAACTTTGGTAAACATACCACATTTTCCAACACTTGCTCAGCGGCCACAAGTGACCCCATCAGAAAAATATGGTGTTCCTTGATCAGATTTATAGATCAATCCCAACTAACGGCTTCTGCTTCGATGAACTTAGATCACTAGTGCCCCCTAGGTGTGAATTTGCACGAGATACTAGATTAGCAACTAGGACCCACCCTTTTACAGTGAAACCGATGAAATGTAACCGCAATTTCTACTCCAACAGCTTCTTTTCTCGCACTTCCCGCCTGTGGAATTCCCTTACGCATACTTGCTTCCCCGACGGCTACAACCTCCAGGAGTTTAAATGTAAGGTCAATAGACACCTCTTAACACACTAACTCGCACCCATTCTCTTAAACACTCTTCCTATGTACCTCCTTACTCGTCTATCACCCTCCTTCTGACATTTCCTATATCCAATCGCTCTATGTAACCCCTTGCGCTATAGTGGCAGTGGAATGCCTTGCTTGGGGTGAAATGATTAAAAAAAAGCTATTAAATCTTGCAGTTTTTAAACCAGAGATTTACGAATTTTTTTTTACGAAATATTATTTTTGCGTCTTGCTGTCATGAGAATAAGTAATTTTAATAGTGATTTATCAAAGCCTTGCTTAGATGTAGCACAAGACCGGAAGTATTGACCACTCAGTAATTGTGCTAGTGAGACAAGCTTGCTAACCATTGTACCACGTCGAAGTGCCAAAAATTTAGTACAGACTGCTTTCCTGAGATGGATAGGCAATTTTAATGATTTAAAAAAATGAAGTAATTTTCAAACAGCACTGCTGATATCCATATCCTCTTGCCATTCTTGAATCACTACCGTTTGGACGCACTCAATTAGGAATGGTCGCTTCTCATGAGAATAAGTTTAGTAAGCTTAGTAAATAACCATACAAGAAATATTTTAGTGTATCTAATCTTTATTTATTTTTTCCAGATCTTCTTCCACAATGCGAAAACTTCTACGAGAAAAATATATGAAAGGTAAGTTAGGTATAGTCTACGGCTATATCGTGTTGAATACACCGGTTCCCGTCCGATCACCGAAATTAAGCAACATCGAGCCTCGTCAGTACTTAAATGGGTGACCATTTGGGAATACCAGGTGCTGTAAACGTAAGGACCAAGAATGGTCCATCGGTCCTCCAGGTTTGAGGGTTGGGCGCAGGGCTAACAACTCTGCCCCGTAAAAAACAGTTTGTTACAGCAACAAAAAATTGCTGTCCTATGCACCATCTGGGTGTGATGGATAAATGATGATGAAGTTAGGCACAAAACATTAATTTTAAAGTGTCTCAAAATAAAATTGACTTATTATCGTCGTTGAATTTTTCACACCAAAGGAAGTTTGCACACTTCTCTTCATAACGGTATTCGTAATAAAAAACGTTGTGTTCTATTTTCCTGACGTTTACAACATGAACCCTCCGCGCACAATGCGAGCTGTGTGAAACCTTTGCACTTGACTGAATTCACAATCCGAGAAATTATCAATACAAAATTTCTCTCTTTTCACTTTGTCTATAGTTTTCAGTAAGTGAAGTCTAACTTTTTTAGCTTTTTATCATCCGCAGGTGTGTTTTGCTTTGCCTTTCGCTGAAATAAAGAAATTAAGATTTTCTGTCCTATTCTTCTATGATTCTGACACTGATTATATTTCGCACGAGATTTTTAGGAAAATACAAAAAAATAAAAAATAAATAATAAAAAAAATTTTTTTCATTCTTCAATTATCTTCAGATGGCGTACTGGGGACATTCATTCAACACTGTCCATTGACACCTTGACTTTCATTCATGTCAGCTATCGTATGCCGAAATTTTACCTGGGAATTATAGTTAAAAAGAAAAAAAAATACAGAATTCCATAATTATTTTACGTAGCTGGGAATTGATTAATAATGTCTCTTTCTTAGCAAGGTGAATTTTGACACCTGACCTCTCCAGCTCTGTTGGCGAGAATTTAGAAATTTAGAAAAAAAAATATTTCTCAGTAATATATTGCTCGTACACAATAACTCTCACTACAGACCTCAAGTGGAATGACTGTATAGAATCCATAGCTAAATTCGCCGCTAAGAAAGTCGGCTCTCTGTGTAGGGCCAGGAAGTCTTTTCTACCTGAAACAATCCTGCACATATATAAATCTATCATCGCCCGTGCATTGAATACTGCTGCCATATCTGGTCGGGTAATAGATTTGGCAGCTCAGATACAGTCACTTTCTCACCGGCGCAATGTGGCTTCTTTGTCTCTTCTACAAATACTTTCACGGCTTCTGCTTCAATGAAATTAGCTCACTGGTGCCCCCCTATATATAAATTTACTCGAACCACAAGATTAGCAACTGTGAAACCAATAAATTATAAACGCAGATTCTATTCCATCAGCTTCTTTTCTCGTCTATAGAATTCCTTTCCCTTGCTTTCCCGACAGCTACAATCTCCAAGAATTTAAATGTAAAGTCAATGGTCATTTCCTATCTCCCTAATCTGCATCCTCTCATACTGCCTTCTCCATCCACTCCACTCTCATCCTTCTCTTACCCACTTTCTGACACCCCCTATAACCTGTCACTCTTTCTCATAGCTTTCCTCCTATGTAACCCCCTGCAAAACAGTGGCAGTAAAATGCCTTGCTTGGGGTGATATGATTATTAAAAAAAGAAAAAAAAATACTATTCCTGTCAACAACTTCACCTGACATTTGTGACCTCGACTATCTCTGTTGTTTTATTTTAAATGAAACATTTACACTTTTTAATCTTTCGATTCATATTTATTTTTAGTCCATTTGCAGCCTTTAGGGAAAGTGAACTTTTTCTCAACTAAAAAAAAAAAAAAAATATAAAAACAATATTCTCTTGTGTTTTTTTTAAATTTTTCTCTGTTCATATTAGGACAAAATAATTTTTTTTAGTTAATTCTTTTCTATCATGTTAAAGTATCATCATAATTGAGTGAATTATTCTTTCTTCCTAAATTTGTACGAAATAAACAAGATTGATTTGACTACAACTGAAATGCTTATTTTATTTTACTTCGGCTTGACGGTAGGATGATTGTCAAGACCGACATAATCTTTTCAGTTGGCTTCTCAGAATTGCACAACAAACCAACTTTGACAAGGAAAAATATAGCTACTTAAATGTTTGAGGTAATTGTCTTTATCTCTAGGATTCAAAGGCTTTACAGTTGTTAATTCAAATTAATCACATCTATTTAGACTACTGTTTCACTTATTGAATGCACCTGTGAATAAAATGAAACTGACT
This sequence comes from Ascarosepion bandense, assembly GCA_037127315.1. NCBI lineage: Eukaryota > Metazoa > Mollusca > Cephalopoda > Sepiida > Sepiidae > Ascarosepion > Ascarosepion bandense. The sequence goes on along the minus strand of JBBBDQ010000235.1, from coordinate 307,725 downwards.
GTAATTGGAAATCAGGCCTCCATGTCCAACCTGTTATTTATTACAACACCCCTACATCCAAGCTTACAGCAGCTGGTTTTCTCAAGTGGTCTCCCATCTAGATATTGACTAGGCTTGACCTGGCTTAACTTCAGTGATCATACTAGAACCAGTGTTTTAACATATGATTGTTAAGCCAGAAAGGGAAAAAACAAAGAAGAAAATAGACATATCAATAATATATTGAAACAGGTATATTTTATAAAATCCTATTCAATCTTAATATTCAACCATTCTTTTTGCATCAGGATGAATAAGAAAAATCTTTGTTTAAGCAACATATTTCATGCTTTTTTTTTGTTTTTCTTGACAGGTGGATGTTTGTCTCATAAATCTGGTCTGTGCTATGGAGTCCTCACCGTATACTTAAATTTCTTGATACAAAATAGACAATAAACACCACAAGAAAAATAATGAAGCTGTTTTGTCACTCACACAATACAATCAGTGCCAAACTATTTTTTATTTTATTTTCAATACCAAAATTGTCAGGAGTTAGAATTAAATAGTAAAATTGTTACATTGAAATGCTTGGAAAATTGTGTTTTTTATGAAACTATGATTTTACTGTATTTTCTGAGCTAAGTTAAGCAGGGCAAATTTATTCACAAACTAACTTGAAGATTGACAAGTATCACCGAAGCTCTGTATACCAGAAAAATTGTTGAGCAGTGCCGTGTTTATGATGCCAATCCTCATTTACTAATCTAGACTTCTGTAGCTTTGGACAAAGCTAACTCTACTCCAGCCACAATAAAGATATTTAGAGAGGATTTAATGCAATGACACTGTCTTAATTATCTAGCAAGTTATTTTTCTACAGGAACCACACTCATGAGCTGTGTATTTATGAATTAACATATATTCAATTATCTGCTTGTGTAGCAAACAAGTATCACGACTATTTAAGATGGTTAACAATAAAACAGCACAGACAAAAATTGGTTCAGGCCTTTCCAAAGATATATAAATCATCTGCAATCAATAGGTATAGAATGCATTCTAAATGGTAGGAAAGATTAAGTTTGTCAGTGGGTATTAAGTTAAATCCTTTAACAAGTTGTTTGTGAATGTTCAAGAAACCTTGAAAAAATATATTTAAACATGGAAAATAACTTTTTATCATAAACAAGAAAGTATTCTTTTATAGATATCCTCACTTAAAATGAAAAAAAAAAAAAAAAAAAAGGGAGGCTTCTGGCTAAAAACAAGCATCAATTACAGGGGATAAGTTCACTAATGATCCAGTTTCATCATATTACATAAGTCTGTCAGTTATGACTCATTAATATCACCAAAATTGTTGACAGGATCAATCAAAATGAATATTTTTTTTTTCTATAAGCTTTCATGCAATCTTGAGAGATAATAAATACATAAAGAAAGTTTTATAATTATGTTTTGTGGGAGGTATTTCTGCCATAGCTTTTAAAAATATCAAAAGTTCAAAAAGCAATTTCAATAAAAAGGATGATTATGTACAAATTGTTTTTGGCTTGGTTGCATTAATTAAATTTTTAAATTAAATGAAAAAAAAAAACAATAACAGATTCTGCAACTAACATTAAGGATTTCTGAGAGAAAAGCTTTATTTATATTTCACCTAATATCCTCATCAGTGTGAACATTTCAGCTGTTGTGCCTCTTCCAACCTAGAACATAGCTTCAAGAAGGTTCTGCATTATCCCAAGTGGATTAAAGTGTTGGACTATGAATTTAGTGACAGTAATTGTGAGTTCAATTCATGTATCTGTTAGTTACAGTAATAACTACACAGTACTAATAAAGAGCTTATATGTGTATGTGTGTGTCCCTAGAACAATCTACACCCAAGGATTAAATAAAGGGCTCAGTTTGAAATGCTATAACAAAAATACTGCTACTCAGTTCAGCCAGTGCAAAAAAAACTTATCCCTCCTATACTAGCCACATTGAAAGGTTTAAGATTTATATGTAATTTATTGGTTTGAACATCTTTAATTGATACTCGTATTTGGGTAGATATTCTGGGTTTTATATATATATATATATATATATATTTCAGAGCAGAGATGGTTATTTATGAAAGAGGTGTGTGTATTAGGATTGATTTAACTTGTTAGACTGTGGAATCATTTGAGGTTGAGTGGTCTGAAACACCAGATCAACTGGTGGCTTCCCCTATGTTGTTAGAGGTTGCAGGTTCGAATCCTGCCAAATAACACACACTTTCATGTAAATAACTAGGCTGGTAGATATATACTGTTTAATTAGAAGTAGGGGAAAATAGCAGGATATATACACAAAATGTGTATCATTTAAAAATATGAGTGTGAGAGTGTGTGTGTGTGTGTGTGTGTGTGTGTGTGTGTGTGTGTGTGTGTGTGTAAAAAACTTTAAATAACTTTATATTCCGAAACTTAGGGCTATGTCATATCGAAATGCTGGTCCCTATATTACCAAAGTTAAGTAACATTGAAAATGGTCAGTACCTAAATGTGTGACCACTTGGGAATAACAGTTGCTGTAAGCCTGGATAGTGTAATGGATAATGGCTTGGAATTGTTAATTGGAGAACTGAGTTCCAATTCCAGTTTTGTTCATTACATTCACTTACATGCAAATACCCTTGGGAAATGTATGAATCCACATATTCTCCCTTCAGCTATGTGTTAATAGTAAGTGTTGTAATACTAAATCATTATTTACAAAAAATAATTATTATATCTAAAAAATATTATATGAATTTAAATAACCTGCAATGGTTTCTCATGGCTTAGAAAACAAATCAATCATATTTCCAATGTAAGATTTACTCATTTCCAAGCACAACTTTCAGATACTATAGTGATTTGACAAAAGCTATATGCATGTTGGTATAATTGAATAGATCATATGCAAAGCAATGCTAACATAAAACAAATCAATGACCATATAACATTAAGTTGCCATATCCTCTTGATGTCAGTTTAAGCTGACACTTTTCCCTCCCATATATTTATCTCTCACTATATAAATGGATATGATTATCTGTGTATCCATTCTAACAAACTCTACTTCTCTGAAACCCTTGGTCCGATTACAACCAAAATTGGGTCACTTGTCGATCATGACATGAATCTAATGTATGGAAAAAATTTTCAAATCAATTTACAAGGCATGGCAGAAATCACTGAAATGCTTTGAATTTACAAACTCTTCTCCTCCGAGACGATTTATGCGAATTCAACCAAAATCGCGTAACTTGCAGATCAAGGTCCAAACCTTTGATGTACATAAATTTTTTTTGAATCAATGTACAGGGTTTGTAAAAAAAACCAAAAAAAAACCCAATAAACATAATTTTAGGTGGTCTTTTGCGCACTTTTATGCATTTTTCCAAGACAGTTGTATTCCAACAAAGATCATGTCTTTTTTGTAACTTTTATCTCATCATATGCCATAATTTCATGTTTTCTACAAGGTGCCAACCCCTCTGACATTGCAGGGACAATGCATCTACTATTTGTGTCATATCATCACATCACAGGATCCTGTAATGCCTGTCCCTGTTCTTCCAATTGTACATACATCATTTCCTTTTTAGTGGCAAAATTGACCAAGCATGAATCCTGTTTTACAATTACAGCAAAAACCAATACTTGCTTTGCATTTTTTTAACTTACACATCATGGCAAACTCATACTGGAACTTTTTGAATAAGCACTTGACCTTACCATTTCAACATAATTAAAAAGCCTTGAGCAACAACAGGCTATACAGCTAGTCTAAAATAAGTTTCAAAGTAAAAATGTCACTGAAATAAGTTTGAACATTTCTATTTTCATCTGGAATCAAAATATTAGCTATGAACTATATATATATATATATATATATATATATATATATATATATACATACATACATACATACACACACACATAGAGAGAGAGAGATATATTGTAACTAAGTTGTTGAACTCGTAGGTTTATTAACCTTTTGTTCATGCATTTACTTTTATAAAGAGTGCTCGATACAAATGTAGAGGGTTAAATTAAGAAGAAACCAACCCCCAAAACAAAACAAAACCTACCAACCCCTAAACCAAATAACATGCAAGGCGCCAGCAGCCTCAGCCCTCACAAGATTAATAGATTAGCCTATCCTGAACAAGACCTTAAAAAGGTCAACAGAACTCAAAATACAGACCAAACCTAACAAAAAAAAAAAAAAGCAACATAAATAAACTGGCTTTTTAACTTTTTTTAATTTCTAAAAAAATCACCTGAAGATGAAGCCAACAACATAATGGGCTGGCTTCAAAACATGAAAATTTTTGTGTAGTCATACTATGAATTTACAAAAACATTGTAACAACCATTACACTAGATAGACAGACAGATAAGATAATATAATATAATATAAACCTGATGTCAGCAGAATTAAAGTTCTATTATACATTGTACTTGAGTACTTTCAGGAATAAATTAGTCATGTAATCAGTATTTTACACTGAAGAGACAATTTAAATAATGTCTTATTTAACACTGACCTCTTGAAGTTCATGAGATTTGTGAGAAATATATTGATTAGAGTGAATTGAAGTTTTCCAGGCACTTATTGTTTCATTAATATTTTATGCATAGTTTGATGGAATAATAATTTGTAGCTGAAGCTTCTATTACATGACTTTGCAGTAAAGATTATCAAATTACAGCAACAATTTTTTGTTAAGTGAATTTGTTCATCATCCATACAAAAAACAAGATTCCTTCTGGGATCACATACAAAAATCTCAACATCAATAAAAAAGCTAAGTTTTTGAAAGTTACTTTACCTCCAACAATTCTTTCAAGAACCTTTTGATGGCTGATCAGAGACATCAAGTTTTCACCTCTGAAAAATGGTGTATTCTTTTCTGAATTCAACAAGTGAAGCCTAAACAGAGGTCAATCAGAAGTATATATTGCTAACCTGTTAAATCCAATGTACTTACAAAATCCTTTAACTTACATACCAAAAATTAACTATTTTCAAGCTGTTATGTAATTTTATGATAAACTTTCTCCAACAGTCTAAATGAATTCAAATTAGCAAGAGCTAATCATTTTACAGTTGAATTGGCTAGATGCAACTAAGCTCTATGCTAACAGTATCCTTTCTTGCAATTTTCACTTATGAAACTTTCCACATTCTTCATTCTCAGTCAAAAATGCAATGTCAATTATTGTCTTCTAACTTCCTGGTTCATCACAGATTTTCTCATTATCTCATACTTTTTCCATCTTAGTGTCTTTGTTGCATCACTTGAGATGAAAATATTTTAAAAAATTAAAAAGGACAAAGTCTATAAAGTAGCAAGAAGCAGTAATTCCCTCACATTAGTAGATCTACTTGACTTACAAATACCCCTGAATATATCAAAGAACACATTACAAAACATTTTTTAAACTCATTCTCTCACACTCAATAAACCATTGCATTTCAGTGGCTTTATTGTCTTGCTTGAGAGTGAAATGATTTTAAAAATCAGATTAACTTTCAATTAAGCTTTAACCAGCTTAATTATCAATTGATGGAAATATTTCATCAGCAACTGATGAGAGAAAAGTTACAATAAAGCTGTGAGAGTAAATAGCATTAGTATACTATTTAATGGCAACAAATTGTAGTTACTTCCTCTAAACCATTCTGCATTAAATGAAAACTCATTAACTATTTTCATTTATGACGAACAAATTCTATGTGCCATGTCCTTTGAGGACGTTAGCAAACATGGCACTCCACAATATCCTATCTTTTATAGTTCTTATTCAATTTTATCTTTTGTTATCTCCTGTTATCTTGCCATCCATTTATACAAACTTGTTAGCTAAGTTATACAGTTTTCCTCTCATTTTTTACTTATGTCTTGTGAGTGTCAAATTTTCCAAGCCCTTTTCTAATTATGTGCCCTAGAAACTTCTACTTCTTACTGATGTTAACTATAAGTGTTCTTCTTGTTTTACTTTTCTCTAAGACTTCATTGTTCACATGTTTAGTCCATGGCATTCTCAGAATCTTTCTAGAGAACCACATCAGTGGCAAAAGATAGCAAGCATAATAAATTTATTTTGCTGTCCATTTTCTTTTGTAAAGTAAGCTTATTGTAATGAAGAATAGTTGATGTTGTAAAAATACTTTCTCTTGTCTGTAAAATGACATTAAAGTAAACATTTGATAAAAAGAAAATGACTGAAGAAAAAGAAAACAAAAAGACAAAGAATCAGCAACAATAATAATTTAATAGAAACATCATAAAATTTTGCATTTAATTCAATAATGCACAAATGCTATCTTACTGTGTGTGTATGTGAGTGGGTTAAAGACTGTGTTTGGATAATTGTGAACAAATGTCCATGCGTTTGTACATTCAGAGAAAATGGTAGAAGTGTTTTTTATTAGATTAAATTTTATAACAGAAAAACAAAACAACAAAAAAAAAAAAAGAAAAAAGAGAGAAAGTGTATTAAGAGATCATATGTTTAGGTATGAATATGAATTCAAATGTTCCTTGGCAAAAAATTAAAAAAAAAGGAAGGATTATCTAATATTTGGAAATCAAATGTGAATTGGGATATAAAAATGTTCTTGGATGCTTGTGTCTGCATCACCAAGGGTAAGGGAGGAGAGAGAGAGGGGAAAAAAAGAAAAAGAAAAGAAGAGAAGCAATTTTTTTTTTAATATTTAAAAAGAATATTGACTGTAAATTGATATAATGAAATACAAAATCAGATCTTGCTGGAGATTAAGCATTTTAATGTCTGTATCACCATATATTACTTCTATAGAAAAATGTGGGTTTTCATATCAGCATCCATGCCTTTACAGTTATTTCAAGTTTAAGTGTAAAGGAATGAATATTCAGTACCTGAAAATCCATTTGAATTTCATTGAACTTATTCTGCAGATACAGTGTGCCGATAAAGTAACGCATTGAAGAAATTTAATAAATAATATAAAAAAATATTAAGGCATTTTTATAACAATTCTGTAGATTTAGTTGAATGATGGACAAAGTTTGGCTTGCTGTAAAGCCTCATTTCATTACTGATGTAAGTCAGCTAATGATGTTGTGCAATATATATTAGACAATTGCTTTTAAGTGGATGGATTGTTTAATTGGCATCAAGATTTTGGTAAATAGAATAATGAAAAAATTATATGACAAGCAAGGCCTATTTAATTTTGAATAGGTCTTTAGAGAAAGACATTGCAGATATTTTTAATCATCATCTAATAACGTTTTGGAGAGAAAAAGATCTTATTTGGCATAATTCAAGACAGTCATATCATGTAAATGGTTTTATACATGATTGGCATATGTAAATTAAAAAATAAAAGCTCATACAAAATTCTGTTGGATCCTGAAATGGAGCAAAGAATTCTTAAATCTTATGGAGGAGATTGCTAACTATTCACAATTAAAGATATGAAGAATTTCAATTTCAAAACCAAAGGTGATGTTGAATGTTAGAAATTGAGAAACATTCCAGATTTAACATTTTGTAGATGAAAAATATTAACAATGATAAAATGTGGATTAGGTTAGAATTGCAAATACATTGATTTTTTTTCCTAATTAATGAATAATAAATAACAAATGCCTTTAACAAAAGAAAAGAAAATCAAACTGCAATAAAGGGAATTAACTGTTGCTTTCAGAAATTTGAATTAACAATGACTTTGAAGGACCGGTTTTGAGCAGAAAACTTGTCATAAGCTATCACAGATTTAAAAAAAAAATAATACAAGTGTGATTACAAAGAGCAATGACTTGTTAAAAGTTTAATCTTTAAGCAATACTTTGTCTAAACATCCATCCATCTAGCCAATAAATGAATAAAAATAATTGCTGTAGTTAAAGGTTTGCTGGCAAAAACATTAATTCCAGTAATGTGTATATAAAAATGAACAAATAAAATTAAAAAGAGTATTAATAATACAACAGTAATATTCAACTAAAAAGATATATGTCGAGCAAATACATCAAGTATCTTTCAAGATTTAAACAAGATATTAAAATATCAGTGATCATGGCATTTTAATTATTGATGCCTACATGTGCATATTGTATGAAAGATTTTACCAGTATATTAAAGCTGCCAATTTGTACTATTCATGAAAAGAAAGATTTTCTTTCAAATATGTACCATATACTCCTATGACATGCAAATAGGGAAGGTCTTTTTATATATATATATATATATATATATATATTTATTGCATATGAGAATGTAAATAAGACTTTCACTGATTTCAATTATTTTTAATGTTCAAGTCAAAGATATTTTTAAGCAACGAATAATAATACAAATGTCAAAAATTTGATACAGATGATGTAATATAATACAATGACATGTATATTGCATATTGTGTGCATATATATATATATATATATATATATATATAATGATTTTACTTTTTAACCTGACATTTTTATTACTTCAAACGTCATTTTTAGTGGATACTTGTATTTGAGTAGGTGGTCTGTTTTGTTTAAAACAGTATTTTGTCTACCGACTGACACACACACAAAAAAACTTATTAAAGAAAATGTGCCATCTAGCAGTAATTTCTCCTGCTAAAGAGAACAATTTCTTTAATAAGTTTTCTTGGGTGTGCAAGCCAGTAGACAAAATAAATACAGCTTAAAATAAAACTACTACAGTCTACTTAAATACAAATATCCACTATAAATAAGGTTTGATGTAATATACATACAAACACACATATTTCTGTATCCATTCATAAAACTGCCAATTAGATGTTTCTTTAAAATTCCTCTGAAAATGTTTAAGAAGGAATAAAACATTGGTGAGAATATATAAAATGAAAGCAATTTCATTTCTCTTAAATTTTTCTAAAAGGCAATGTAATCTTTTATCACAAGAAAAACAATTGTAAATGCAAAAAAAAAAAATAGATTATCATTGCTCATATATTGGTAAAGGGAGTTGCATTTGACATAAAGAGGCAGAAAATCCCAGAGGTAAGGAATATTAAAAGAAGGCATATATATATATATATATATATATATATATATAAAGCATTTTTTTTTTTTTTAAGCAAGAAAGGAAATTAATATCTTTGACCATTTTAGAGGTTGGCTGCAAGGTTTTCTGCATATCTATCAGTCTACCCATCTCTTTGTGTAAAAAGTAGAAAGACAGATGGACTAACATTGAGTTTAGGGTCTTCAATATTATCACAGATTTGGTGAGGATTACAACTGCTAAATCAAGTGACTTTTTGCCGTTTAGCTGCAGGGCCGGCAATATTCTCCTCAGTTTCTTCTGACATCTTTTCAACTTCAACATTCGAGGATATCATATCACGTATGCCTCCCATCTGAAAAAGAAAATAAGAGAACATATTTAAACCATAAGATTTTAAAATGAAAATCTTACACGTGTTCAATAGCCAACAGCAAGAGAAAGGTCACTGTATTATTGTCATCTTTAGAACATAAAACACACACACACTGTATATATCTCGTGTATTTGGGTAGCAATCCCTCTTTTATACAGGTTAAGGACAACTGGCAAGTTGCTGCAATTAAGCTTTTGATGTAATTTTTCATGTGTTTATACACTTGACACAAAGCATGTAAAAGCTGTTCAAAAGTTCCACATATCTGAATGCTTGTATGAACAAAAGAAAAATTCAATAAAAGCCTAACTGCAGTACTTTGTCAGTTGTCTTTAATGAAATACCCACATATATATATATATATATATATATAGAATAAAAAGTGTGAGAGGCTGTGAACATTGAGTTTAAAGTGTATATTTATTGTTGTATAAAGATATTATACATTACATATGATATTTTAAGTGTCCATAATGGTATTTGTGACGCTACTCGTGTTTTCTAAGACTGACTGACTTCAGACGAATGAATTTGCGGCTTTACATATCGAGTTTCTTTTGTAAAGCCACAAATTCATTCATCTGAAGAAGATCAATCTTAGACTTTAAACTAAACGTTCACTGCCCTCACACTTTTTATTCTATACCAATTTTTCTCGTTGGAACAACCCTATTTTCTTTTGTAATATATATATATATATATATATATATATATATATGTGTGTGTGTGTGTGTGTGAGAGTGTGTGGGGGAATATGGAAGGAAGATACTTAAAAGGCAAGCATACATTTTTTTGTTCAAATGATGTTACCAAAAAGTAACAGTAATCAAAATTTGAAACTCATTTTTTGATCTCCTGTTCATTAGGCCGTCTCAAATGCATCTAAACTAAATTTTTCCCCATCAAGTGACTTTTTGCTGTTTAGCTGCAGGGCCGGCAATATTCTCCTCAATTTGATGTAATTTTTCATGTGTTCAACAACAGAATGTCAATGACATTTTGCATAAATTTTCAAAATTTTAGAAATGGAAACAACATTCTGTTGTGCCTGTTCTTAAAAACTGTTTAAATGTATATTCCACCCCAAAAAAAAATAAATAAAAAAAAAATACAAAGCTTCAAGTGTACACCTGCAAGCCCTTGAGTTCAAATATCAAAACTTGACAGTAATAATCTTCAAAAATGCAGTTTAATTTACATAGTGAATATGCTTGCTGTTAGTACAATAAAAAAAAGTTTTAGCAGATCACAATTTTTAAGTTACATTTTTTTTTTTTAGGTTTGTATATGGCAGAAATAATTTACAGTTAACAACATATGAATTTTTAATTTTATCAATATTTTATGTGACAGTTTAGAATAATAGTGATTACAATAGAAAATAATTTTGGGTGGGATGTGTAATGAAGTGGCAATGATGACTGCAAATGAATACATATTACATAAAGAATACTCAGAGGATATTAATGTCTAAAGTAAGAAAAAAAAAAACTGAGCACTTACAGTAATCTGGAAGGGGACAGTTTCCTCTTTATGATCAGGAGATTTGTACAGAAGAGCCATTCTTTGTTTATCTTCCCAATAAAGAATAATACGAATTGTACTGACATGAGCCCAACTCTCTCCTAATGCAGGAATCAGGCTAGATGCCATATCACCCTGATTACTCACACGAGTTGTCATTTGGTTTGTCAAAACTACCTACAAGCAATAAGAAAAATAAAATAAAAAGCAAATAACTTTGAACATGTTATGAAGAAAAAATTTCACATTTTTAGAAAAATTGAAAATATAGGTTAAATCCAACAATTATTAAATAAGGAACAAGTAGAAAAACGCATAAATTTAATGTTTTACTATTTGAAGAGATTATGTGTGTGTGTGAAAAATTTGTGACAAGGTGGTGTTTTTTTTTTTTTAGGGTTTTACTGATAAAATGTATTTTGACAAGCAGGTTTTTTTATCGTAAAGTGCTTGATATTGGGGTGAAGATAGAACATTGATAAGTACAAAGAGTTTTTCACTTTAACTGAGCAGGTTAATGCCAACTTTGAAGTATGAGATCATCATAACAGTCCTCATAAAACTTTGAATTTCGGCTTGAGTCTGTTCAGTTAAAGTGACAAACATTCTGTATTTATATATATATCTGTGTTACCTACAAACTGACATAGATCATTGAATAACCCATCCATGTTCAACAGGACCTCAGGAAAACCTCCTTGATCTCTTCTTCACATCATATCCTGCTTAGAAAAACGCTTTTTAACCCAACCCCCAGCACTTCAGATTATTCACTAGTCAGTGTCAAAGCTGATACTGAATCAAAGGCATCCTTTGATGTGTTGTGCCACAGAATGACAGAAAAGCAGACTTGAGAGTTTTATATGTCAGAAAAAAATTTCAGCAAAAATGAACATTCAGTTCCAATTCACCTTTGAATATGCTGCAACCATAGCTCCTTGTAATCACTATTAGATTTTTTATCACAGAGAACAATGTAGTAGAACATTCACTTCATTCAGAACTGGAAAAATACAAAGTGTAGCCATGCACAAACAGCCCAGGCCAAAGTTGAAAGCAATTAAATTGGATCCCAGGAGTTTTGGAAAATCTTGAAGCAAATTTTAAAGACTAGAGGTCAAACTTCACTGTCTACTATTATAAACGGCCCTGGGGTCATCTTATTCTCATCAGATAAGGCAAATCTCTTCATCACAATCTTTGCTTCTAACTCAACATTAGATGCCAAAGATCATCTCCCATTCAAACTTCCTAGTCTCAGTGAGCACAATTTCAGTAATATTTTTATTACAGCTTGTGAAGTTGCAAGATTTATCTAACAAAGTTTTGACCCTAAGAAGGTTCAAACTAATGATGTTCCATCATCACTAAGCAAACTATGAAGGTTTACCTATTGCTATGAGTTTTTTCTCAGCAATGCATCATGCCTTGAGTGCCTATTGGGACAAACTCAACCCAGGATGCCAGTGAAACTTATACATCAATCCATTGCTAAAGATGTTGTAAAAATTGGTAAGTACCGTGTAGCACTCCAGTAAGTACCTAACTCCTCTACCTTTACTACAAGAACCAGATCAAGCTGAAAATGGAGTACTGCTGCCATATCAGGCAGCAGCTGCCCAGTATTCAGTTTCCAGTCCTGATATATTTCAAAAGTGTGTGTATCCTTGTGGGTGACAAATTATTTTCTTACAGACAAAATGTCACAAGCCTCTAGTTGCATTGTCATTGTTTCCATGGAAAGTATTCAAATGAGCTACAGTCCTCTGTCTTCACCTCCATGGCTAAGAATTGCAATGCCATGTACATTATAGTGAACCACCTTCATTTCCTTTGTATCCCATTAGTGAGATTAAGTTCCACCTGAGTAGCTTCTTCCCACAAACACTAAATCTAGGGTCAACTGTTATCTTCCTCACATATGCCCATAAACAGTTGCTCTTACTCTGTAACACTTTACTTTCAGTGACACTTGGAATTTGTATATGAAGATCATTGTAAAAAAAATAAAATCTGATATTTTTATTACTTCAAATGTTATTTTTAATGAGAACCATTTTTTATTTCATAGTATTTATTTAATCTTACTACTTAATTCTATAAAAATTGCTTTATGTTTTGGATACAAAACTGAGCAGCTGTGCATTTGGAGAAAAATCTGAATGAGAAAATGTTGTTTAAGTCAAACAAAACCTTGTTTGGCATGTAAGCCACTCTAGCTGAGAAGTATAAAGCATGCCTGACCAGATGGTGGTCCCTCTCAAGAAGGGGCATGAAGGTTTGAATCCTGCCAGAGGGCACATTTTCTTTAAGTTTTCTCAAATGTGTAAGACCAGCAGTAGGTAAAATAAACACTGTTGAAAAAAAGGTGTATTCTACTCAAGTATGGTTATCTAGAAATAACATTTGAAGTTATGCGTGTATGTGTGTGTGAGAGAGAGAGAGAGAGAGAGAGAGAAATAATTCTGGGTCATTTCATGTGGTCAAATGACATTACAAACTGAGGTCTACCATTCACCCACACTAAAAAAAACAAAAAAAACAAAAACAATGTTAAAGTCAGTTATAGTTGTGTTAAGAACATAGATAAATATATTTCACAACATAATGATATCAAATAAATACATGGCCCACCTGAATAACATCAGTTACCTTACTACTAACAATAATGACCCATTCCAAAAATAATTCCAACTGGAGAAAAAAAAACCCAAAAAAAAACCTGCCCATTGAATGGCTAATGTATGTCTGAAATGTTTATAGAGCTCAAATTCATTCAGATGATATTAAATTTTACTTTGAAAGCACTTCTAACAAGCGGAAACTGAAATTAAATAATCACATGTCTTTAAACAACAGTAAATACTGCTTTATCCATATATTGGAAATTAAAAAACAACAAGAACCCAATTATTACCTGGAATACCATTGCTAAATTCAAATCTTACAAAACAAACCTTAAAAAAAACTTGCCATCTTAAACAATATAAATCTACTTAATAAATAAATAAATAAATAAATAAAATAAAAAAAGTAAATTTAATGACCACATGCTGCCATAGAAAAAAATACTTCAATTCTTAGACCCTGGTTTATATAAATTCATCTATGTGTTTGCCTTTCTTCCTCACTACCTTACTTTCTCCCCACCAAAAGCAAATATTGCAATTAATAATTTAATTACGCCCCATTAGTTTCATCTTCCTGCATTTTAACATTTTCTAATTTTAAAATTCTAATTTTTTTTTGACAAGTAATCTTTATATATATATATATATATAAAAACTTGATACCACAGAACTTAAATAGAATTATGAAAAGGGGGAAACATTTTAACAAAACCCCTGAGGATTCTTTCGGCTAACACTTCATCAAAGGGTGCCATTGGCAAAAGAAATTGTCACAGGAATAAGACCTTAAGTTATGAATACAAACTAGAAAAGAAGGGCACAGTTGAAAACATGTTATAAAAAAAAAATTATTTGTAAAAATAATTAATAAATAAAGTATGAAAAGTTTCAGCAAATATAAAAAGGAAAAAGCCTTCCCATTGTACAGAAAAAAGGAACGTAAAAAGTTCTTTTGTCTGCACAGACTTGGTCTGTGTATTTTAATATAACAGATCTTAGTACACATAAATGATGGTCAGACCAAGTCTTAAACAGAATGGAAAACCAGTTATCTTCATATGCCTCAGCACAATCTGAATTATCAGGTGCTGGCTGATCACAGTGTCATGAACAGCTTGAGTCATCATTCTAACAAGGCCTTGGTTGCAAGATCTTATATAAACAGGCACGTGCTGACTGATTCTAGTTTCTAATTGCTGATTGGTCTGTCCCATGTATTCAGTGCCACACTGACATTTGTACTTATAGATAACAGAACTCAATTTTAAGTGGAGGAGAGCATCTTTAAAGAAAGAAGGAAACATAGATCTTGTGCTGAAGGTGGCACAGTTACAAATCAGGAAGAAATGAAAGCGAACACTGTTGACAAGCACACGACTCTTCCTACCTAGCCATGTGGGTTTAAGAGACAGGACACAAACTAGGTTTGAAAACTGCAGGTTCTTTAAAGCACTTAATTTTGCACTGCACAATTACGCTTGGTGAGGTTGACAGGAAAACCATTGTCACTCAAGATGCAGTAAATATTGTTCAACTCTTGGCTTAATGCACAAGGGGAAAATATAATTGCACAATGGATTAGGGTGGCAATTATTTTAATTTTCTGGGACTAGGGACAAAAAAAAAAAATTCCAATTTGTGTACAAACCAGTGAATGTAGGTTTGCAAAAGACCAATTTTATAAACAAACCATTTTTACATTCCACACAAACATCTAAAAAAGGCAAAGTACATTTATTCTTCACTTCCATTATAAATTGTAATGAAGGATAAAGGGAATTGAGTAGAGAATGAAATGCTGTCACACCGTTGACAGAGTTAAAAATTGAAAATGCATTATTGACATAATGCAGCTATGTTAAAGATTTATGGCATTTTTCAAACAACTAATTTTTATAGAAGTCAATGAAAATGTTGGCTAATACAGAACCAAGGTGGCTATCCATCAATTTGGGCATACATAACATTATGAAAACTAAACTCCACCTCCTCATAGCTAACAGCATAAATTCCAGAAACATTTAATAAATTATAGCAGGACCCCAGTGACCCCTATTAAGAACATCAGTGCAAATATCCAGTCGAGTTCAGTAGAGAAAATGTTAGTATACAAATTTACAATGTCAAAAGATATCATAAGTTTGTACTCTGGATTAATTTCAGAATTTCTGATAAAATCTGATAGAGTCCAAAATACAATGGGAAGAAAACGATGGAAACAGGTTGAAAAATTTACGCTAACCACTTTGCTAATTCATGCTGTACAGAATCTACCATAGATAGGATGGAACAGGAGCGAATAGCAAATTATAATTGTTGTGATGGAGATTTTTAGTAAACCAGATGTTATAATTTTAAAAATAATCGGTCTAGTTACAATGATTCACACATCAGATGGAATAATCAGAGATATTATGTTGCAACAGGATGTTAGATGTTAAGCAACTCAAATGCATTTTAAAACATTTTATATCAAAAGCAACTAACCAACACTGAACAAGGTTTGTTATGAGTATTGTAGCAATGTTTTAAAATGCATTTGAGTTGATTAACATTTAACACCATGTTGCAATTTTCCATCACTGGTTATCCATCTACATTGGGAATGCTGGAAGAAGATGTTGAATGAAACAGCAATACTTACTGCTAGTTTGTGTTGATTGGCGATTTGGATGAGGTTCTGTGCCACAGTTGTGAGCAAACGTGTCCTGAGGCTAAGATCTTCAAAATCATGTCGGAAATGGAATGCAATACTATCAATAATCACCAGTTTTACCTATCAATACAAAAATATAGATAAATCATGATAAAAAAGTCAGGGGTAGATTGAAATGTTATTCCTTATTTTAAATTAAAGGAATTTCGATTAGTTATATTTTTATGACTGCATAAAACCTAATGTTCTAAAAACAGCAATCAGATTATAGTGTTGCTTTATTTTATATGCCTGGATGTAACGTTCAAGTCACCAAAATGGTACACTGAAACCGGAGATAGTGTACTCTTAAAATGCGCCAAATTAAAAAAAACATGCAAAAAAATGAATCCACGTGATTTGTAACTGTATGATATAAAGCCAGCTATTTGCGCTGAAAAAGTGAAAAATTTTTCAAGGGAGATAACTACTAAATCTTAATTACAGCGTACTATTTCTTAAAATAGCTTCCCTTGTGTGAATAACAATCTATAAGGGGAGAACATTCAATGAATTTTTTTTTCTATCATTATTTTCTCTTGATTACAGACAGAGTTGACCCATCTTTTAGGAAATTTAATACACATGCGTTGGATGTGCGTTGTAGTGCATTGGATATCGGCTCGGAACGAGAAATCGGGAAGCCGAGTACAAATTCCGGCTGAATTTATTGCATTCACTTACGTGCAAATACCTTTGGGAAAGGTATTAATCCATCTCTTCCTTCCAGTTATGGGTTAAATAACAGGACAGATTGGGTTCTATAGCATTGGTTGGCAACCAGTCTACTGCAGAAAGCAATGGCAACCTACTGCAGGATAATCTTCTGCCCAGTCAGTCTTTCGAGACATGATCGCCCAAGTGTGTATCACGTATGGCACTTAATTGACTGAATACACATTTATTTTATTAGAAAGTATCTGATTTTTTTTTTTTTAAAGAATATCACTATACACATCTTTGGTACTAAAAACAGATTTTAGGTTAAAAGACAAGACAGAATTAAAAATATAGGTCTCATTTTTCTTTGTTTTTTTAATTAGTTCTCTGTATAAATTGTGTAGTAATTCAGTCAGTCAGTTAAGTGCCATACATGAGGTACAAAATCAAAAAAGGCCAAAGACAAAAAAGTTTATAGGCTGGCGTTAATATGTCAAACTTAAGTTTATTTACAATAAGCATTTTTTGAGAGGGGAGAAAAATTTAATTGGATATTGATAAGATGTTTATGGCCCCAAATCATTTATTGTTGGAGAATGAAGCTACTAATTTTATTATTAATAAAAACCGTTCTGTGGGTGCATGGGGCCATAAAACAAAGTGAGAAATTTTTCTTCAAACATCCTTTGAATTTTATCTTTAAAAATACTTATATAAAATGACATTTGTAGTAGCCATATGAATTCATTCATGCAATTGAAAATTCCTTAAATGTTAAAAATACAAATTTGAGTATTTTTTTTTTATCCGAAATTTACAGAAGAAAAATTTTTATCACATTTTTGTACATTTTCATGATTTGGAATTTTCACTGTGCATGTATTGAAAAAAATAAATTTATAACATTGATAAATTACTTATATTTAAATTTAAAAAAAAAAATACAGGGTTTCATCAATGATTTAAATTCTCGGCCACAAACAAAACAATAAAAATACCAATTGGCGGAGGAGGATAATTCTTGCATCTACAAATTAAGTCAATAGTTGAATAAAAGGGACAAGACAAACATTCAATATAAATGAATAAGTAAAACAAAAAAACAAATGAATGCATACCACTTAATTTTTACATTTTCAATTCAGAATCATTAGAGAACATTAAATATCTTGGAAAAAATAACACTCACTAATCAGAGGGACATTTCACATGTTGAAAACAAATATTTAAAAATTCAGATGATTTTACCTTAATCATGCATGTGTTGAAATACTAAAAATATAAATATAGTTACTAAAGAGAAGTTGAAAATAAAAAATGCACACAATAATAAGATAGGACAGTTAAAATAATGAGAATAAATGATTTGGGGCCATAAACATCTTATCAACATTTAATTAAATTTGTTTCTCCTCTCTCAAAAAATGCTTACTGTAAATAAACTTAATTTTGACATTAGCGACAGAGTTAGCCTATACACTTTTTTGTCCTTGGCCCTTTTTATCTTTGAACCTTTTTGTCTTTGGCCTTTTTTGATTTTGGATGTTTTGACTTTTAACCGATACACGCTTGGGTGATCATGTCTCAGAAGATTATCCCACAGTAGGTTGCCATTACTTTCTGCAGTAGACTGGTTGCCATCCAAGGCTATAGAACCCAATCTATCCTGTTATTTAACCCATAACTGGAGGGAAGAAAGATTAATACCTTTCCCAAGGGTATTTGCACGTAAGTGAATGCAAGAAATTCAACTAGAATTCAAACTCGGCTCCCCGATTTCCCGTTCCGTGCTGATATCCACTGCACCACAACGTACATCCTCAGTTTAGTAATTACCTGTTTCCTATTTATATTGTTTCAGAACAAGCAAATTTCAACTTATAAACATGTTAGATTTTTAAAAATGTAACATTTAAATTTAGAACCAGTTAATTTACTTTTAATATAACGATATATATAAATGTATACATATACAATTTTTTTCTTTTATCATTTTCCTAACTTTTTGTTTAAGGCATTGTGAAAAGTGAACATCTTGATTACGTAATTATTTTTCCTTCTAATCACATGTGCTACTACCCAATAGTTATTGCTTTTAGAAATAAGTGATGTTTTTTATTTTTATTATTTGATAAATGTTTTTAGTGTTGATTCTGCAGTGTTGCTCCATAGTATCTAATGTATGAATTTGAAAAAAAAAAAAAAAAAAAACAGTTACAGAGTCGATAGTTGAGACATTTCCAAACAAGATGGATGGTGAACATGACAAAGGTTAGTACAGCAGTAAGTAGTCTTGTGGGTGGGAGAATAAAATAAAAACACCTCAAACAAAAACATAACTACAAAGAAAAAAACCTTGGACAAAAAAAAAATAAAAAAATAAAAAAAAATAAAAACCCGGAACAAATGAAAAAATAAAAACTGGCATAAATTTTTGGGGGGGGAGAGGGGTGTTAAAAAAAACAATAAACAAACAAACAAACAAAAAAAAAAAAAAAAAAAAAAAATCTTTTAGTAGCAATGAAATCTTACCTTAGGATAATCCTTTATGAAATCTGTCAACAAATGAATTGTTGCGAGCAGCTCAACATAATCTCGACAGCGGAAATAATGAACTCCAGACAAGACACGCTCAGTTGTAAATACTGATGACACTTCACCTGAACAGACACAAAATGTTTGTATAACAGAATTTAATGAAAGCGAAAACATATTTGATGGTATATAGAACTTTTATAGAATTGTAACAAATTAATGCATCAAATATTTTTTTGTATCAATTCATAATGGCTGGTGTTAACTTAAAAAAAAATATTCTCAGTGCTCACAAAATCAGTTTAAGGAATAGTACAAGCATTTTCATAGTACAGACTGCCTATTTCTTTTGATACTAAGCACTTGTGTTGGTTTCACAAGCCAACAAAATAGTTGCTTTGGAAATAAAGTTCAAGCTTTATAGTCATTAATAAAAGACAAATTTCAAAACTTATTACATGTTTTGATATCTTTTTTTTGTCCTTTATTTTAATATTGAGTGATTTAAAACAATCTAAATAGTGAAATATGTCGTGTCATTTGTCTATGATTTTTAACTATTGTATCAACTCTGTATGCTTTAATCTTGATAGCAAATTTTAAACCCATGTTTTATGGAAATAGATTGTAAGACATCAAATACAGTGATTCTCAATGTGGGCCCTTAGACCCAAAAGCAGGTATGGAGACACCAGAGCAGTGTAGTCATTAGTCAAAATTTATATTTTCTACAACATATTGTTTTTGTAAATAAAACATGTTTCCTATTACAATGAATTTCTGCTTATGTGAACCATAAGGAAGAAAAAGTTCAGAAACACTGACCAGGTATAGATCTACTCAATACCAAACTGGAAGTTCTAAGATTAAATTTGTGCCATTTAGTGTGTGCGTGTGTATATTTTGTGTATTTGGGCAACAATCTCTTTCATGCAGGTTTCATAGCCCATAGGAACCACACGTCATACCATAATAAGCATCTATTTGCCTCTGCTTGTAATGAGTGTAAGAGGATCTTGAACAAGGCTAAGCTGCTATTTGCCGAGAGAAAGAAGATGCGCATAGCTGCTTGTAAGTTAGGCTCCAAAGACTATTGGTGGCTCTGCAAATGTGTGCTGAACAACAACAAACCCACCATCTCCCCATTAATAAATCTGAGGTTCTGACGGCATCTGTGGACAAGGCTGAGTGCTTTGCTCGCAGATTTTCTTCCAACTCCACATTTGACTTGTCTGGAGTATCTGCACCAGACTTTCCCCTTAGAACTGAGGCTCAACTGAGAGATGTTCACATCACCCGCTTCCTGGTATCTAAGATAATTTCAAAACTTAACCCCCATAAGGTGAGCAGAGCAAACAGAATCCCAGTCATTGTCAAGAAGAAATGTGCCCCTGAACTCTCCTCTGTCCTCTCTAAACTCTACAATTACTGCCTCTCTGATTCCTGTTTTCTGCCTGCTGAAAGTCCTCTTCTGTGGTTCCTGTATTTAAAAACTCAGGAGAACCATCGGATCCATCCAATTATCATCCTATCAGCTTTCTATCAATTTTCAGAAAAGCGTTCAAGGCTATTATCAATGCTGATATAGCTCAGCATCTTACTGCGCATAAACTATTCTCAGACAGACAGTATGGCTTCCGCAGATATACTAATGACCATCACTGAGTACATTTACCAGGCCCTCGATAAGAAGCTTGAACTGCTGCCCTGGATATCTCCAAAGCATTTTATAGGGTCTGGCATGCCAGCCTTCTGCACAAGCTATTGGGTTATGGTATCACTGGATGCTTGCTTGATTTGATCCAATCTTTCCTATCAAATCGCATAATGAAGGTCATCTTGAACAGGCATGCCTCCTTATCCTACCACACGAACACTGGCATCCCCCAGGGCTCTATCCTAGGCCCGACGCTCTTTCTGATCTTCATAAAGGATCTCCCTGATGTGATCAAATCCCAAGTAAGCATCTATGCAGACGACACCACCATTTACTCCTGCATCAGTAAATCTGGTGAGGTGGACCAACAGAACTTTGGTGTTGATCTTGAGAAGGACCTCCACCCTCTAGTAGACTGGGGTAAGAAATGGCTTGTAAATTTCAATGCTTTAAAACGAAGCTGCTCCCCGAGTCTCCCTGAAAGAAATATATTGCACCTCCTTGGCCTCACCCTCTCTTCCTAACTGAAGTGGAACCATTACATTGAATCAATAGCTAAATCCACTGCTAGGAAATTTGGGTCACTGCGTTGGGCCAGGAAGTTTTCCCCACCTGAGTCCATCTTGCACATATACGAGTCAACCATCCGACTGTGCCTTGATTACTGTTGTCATATTTTTTCGGGTGCCCCTGCCATTCATCATAGGGTTCTCGACAGGTTCCAAAGAAGAATCTGTAACGTGATTGTTCCCAACCTGGTAGCTCAACTCCAGCCACTTTCTCACTGTTGAGATGTGGCTTCCCTCAGTCTATTTTACAAATATTTTCATAGCTTCTGCTATGACGAGCTTAGCTCACTGATGCCCCCTCCACAAGAATTTACTCATGCAACCAGACTGGCAACAAGGTATCACCCATTTACAGTTAGATCAACCAAATGCAGGTGACAATTCTACTCCAGCAGCTTCTTTTCTCACACTTCTTGCCTGTGGAACTCCCTTCTGTATACTTGCTTTCCTGACAGCTACAACCTCCAGGAATTTAAATGCAATGACAATTCCCATCTCTTATTCACTTGACTCCAGTCCTTCCCTCATCCTTTCTGCATCATCTTGTGTATCTTGTTCTTTTCTTACTACCTTCGCAACTGTTATCACACCTGTATTTCCATCCTTCTCTTGCTATTTCTCTGGTTCGTCTTTCTGTTCGCTCTCCTGCTTAAACTTTTACTCTCTTATGTAGACCCCTGTGCATCAGTGGCAGTACCACCTTAGGGTGAAATTAAAAAAAAAATTAAAAATGACAGACAAGGTATTGTCATTAAGTTTTTTTTATACAAATTTTCATGTGATCTTATGATTTTTTCCTTTTCATAACTCAAATTATATAAGAATTGTCATCCAAAGTTTTTTGGGTTTTTAAACCCTTTCGGCTATACTTTTAGACATTATCAAGAATTAATTTTGTTTTAGTTGTAAATAAATGTGTGTAAAGTTGATGTATATAAAGTCATGTGTATGTTATATTCTGAACACAGTAAGCACATTCATAACTTAACATACACGTGACTATATACATAAAGTTTACATATATTTGTTTACAAGTAAAACAAAATTAATTCTTGATAATACCTAAAAGTATAAACTAAAATCACTTGAAAATACAAAACCTTTGGGCAAGTTTTATATAATTTGAATTCTGAAAAGAAAAAGTCATAACACAAAAAATTATAGAAAAACCTAATGATAATACCTTGTCTCATTTTTAATGAAACATACACACACACACACACTATATATATATATATATATATATATATATACACACACACAAGTTCAAATCTAAAATTTGACTGACACTGCAAATGTATGTTGTGATTAACAATTTACAACTACAATAGAAATAAATTAACAAGTCTTATTTACCTGTTTTAATCTTTATGTAATTATTTTACCTTAATTTTGATTCTTATAACCTATGCATTCAAATTAATTTAAAAAATGTATTTCCAACAAAGCATAATGATTCTTATATGAGTTATATTAAAAAAATATCAGGTATATTGATCATTGCAGAAGAGAGATTTAGGAATTTTTTTAAAGAGAAATTATATTGGTACTAGAACTTTGAATGTGCAATGATAAAATAAAAAGAAAATCCTTATGTATAGTTTAGGGTCAAATATTAATAAAATATTTAATTATAAATAAAATACTTCAAGGAATAAATGTCTAAATGGCTCAGAGTCTTGTGTCTTGATGTGGTAATATACAGGGCGGTCCAAAAGTAGGTGGACAGTAGGTAGAATATGTTTATGTAGCGGTTATATTATTACAATGGTGTTCATTATAACAATGGTACTTGTATAATTGTATACAATAAAATTTAATTGTCAATGTAATAATTATATTAGTAAACTGTACATGCAATCTCAAAATGTTGTCCACCTACTTTTGAACCACCCTGTATAAAATGTTACCATTAGAATATAAATTAAAATGGATGGTGATAAGAACATCTAAAGTAAAACATTCAACTTCCATAAGGAAGATAAGAGAAAATTTCCACTCCATGAACTAATGGAAATTGTTTAAAAAAAATGCCAGATGATATAAGCTGCTGGACCATGGAGTACCAGGTTAAAGAAGTTGAACAGTATTTATTAATAAATTAGTCTTGCACGAATCCACAAGTGCAATGCATCCAATGAGTATTAAACTCAATTACAATAGTAATGGTCTGTGAGATGTGCTTGCAAACCACTGAGCCAATAAAGGAATATAAACATATTCTTATTCAATACAGGGCATTTTTATCAATGACTTTTGTTAACTAAATAAGATATATCTTAAAATGCGTAGACAATTTATATATTATTGCATAATCAAAGGCTGTTGGCATGTTGCGTTTTTTCTTTTATATACAGATGATGAAAGTGCAAAAGGTGAATTTACAGATAAGCTTAAAAAAATGCTTAAAAAAACCCAAAAAAACCTGAGCAATGTTCAACATGAGATTCTAGGAAAAAAATGTCTGCAGTGATTAGTGCATTTGTTTTGATATGAGCATTAAGATAAATTACCTGTGGTATCTAATTGTTGACAATGTTTTACAGTCACCTCAGCAATATCTGCTAACCTTTCTGCCAGAAAACTGCCTTCGGTGTCAATATAAACAGCTTCACCTTCCACACCACCAAAACGTTCAGGGATTTGTACATCAACAGCCAATTGCATACTACAAATAAAAATACATTTACTGCAGATAGAATATATTGAGGCACAGAAACAACTTGCAATAATTAATTTCAGCGTGTTTATATAGATATATATGTGTGTGTGTATGTAACGTATGTGTTTAAACATTTTTCAATGGATTTCATAAAATTTCATTGTGTGTGTGTGTGTGTGTAATCAAAACTCAAATAGGTCAGTCCTATTGTTAAAAAGCAAAAAATTAATCAGCTTATTATTTGATGCTGGGATTTAGGGAAAACAATTCACACAACTTTAACAAAATATGTCAACTTTTGTGTAATAATCAGTTATGTATTTTAATTAAAATTTCTAAGAGTAATAGGTATTAGCAAATTTTTCATTTATATCCAAGTGACATATTTTCAGCTTGTCACTAGCCTTGATGGAATATAATCTTAATTACAAAGAATGTATATTATTTTTCTTCACTGAGATCTGTCAGCTAGCTATTCTTAAATAACTGACTCACAGATCTTAACTCAAGAGAAAGAAAACATTTACTGAACTAATATTTTTTGCTAACAAAATAGCAAAAAGGAATAAAGTAAACCTATACAAATTTAAGGATATATTGCATCAGAATTATGAAAGTATATATGAATATTATAAATAAATTTGAAGATTAATTATTCTTGCTCCCTACTCTCACCTAAGAAAGCACTCTTAGCCTTACAGAGCTATCGAAAGAAAATAATGGTTAGTTCTAACCAACAATAAAATCATATTAGCATTAAAAAAAATAAAAAATAAGTTAACCATAGTTGAGATCATTGAGTCAATGCAAATAATCCTTTTCTTAACTGCATAGTATGTGCTTTACCAGGGTTACATACAATTTTGATTTCAGTTTTCTTGCTCTTAAACCAGTCCACACCCAAGGCTATAGAACCCAGTATGTCCTACTATTTACATATAACGAGGTGGAGAAGAGTTGGATTCATACCTTTCCCCAGGGTGGTAGCACATGAGTGAATGTAATCAATTTGACTGGAATTCAAACTTGGCTTTCCTATTCCTCAATTTTAGTTGCAATCCATTACTCACCGTGCTTCCTATATTAGCATAACTGCAAAATTACAATGTGAGATGGAATATAAGTGCAGTCTGACCACTTTAATCCAGCACCCTTGGTACCAGACCACAGAAAATTACAGAAAACAGAAATTACCCCTAAAAAACCCCTATGTAAACAGTAATAGATGTGTGTGGAATGAGATAGTAAGACACTAGCTCATTCCACACACATATTACTGTATTATGAAAGGTAGAAGAAAGCTTAAAACAATCATTAATGCTTTCAAGCAATTTTGTTTTATAAAAATAAAAGCTTGGGGGGGGGGGGGGGCGAAGAAAGCCTAAAACCAAAAATATATACTTAATACCCTGAATGGGCATATGCAGATATATGTAAGAAATGAGCAAAACCATATCCCCCAAAACACACTGCTTCTATCTGGAGGTGCAAAGTTGTAAAAAATATGTGACATTGTCCTCATAGCAGCTCAATGAATTAATGCCAACCGATTCAAAAACATGCCAGACAATAGGAGCTGCTGGACTATAGAATACCAGATTAAAGAAGTCGAACAGTATTTACTAATAAATTAGTCTTGCAGAAATCCACTGCACTCAATTACAATAGTAATGGTCTGTGGGATGTGTTTGCTAACGATAGCACTACACTTAA
This sequence comes from Ascarosepion bandense, assembly GCA_037127315.1. Classification (NCBI taxonomy): domain Eukaryota; kingdom Metazoa; phylum Mollusca; class Cephalopoda; order Sepiida; family Sepiidae; genus Ascarosepion; species Ascarosepion bandense. Next base: position 281,672 of record JBBBDQ010000235.1, on the reverse strand, counting down.
GTGCCAATAAAAGAATATAAATATATTTTTATTCAATACATAGTTAAACTGACTGTTAGGAAGTTTGGGTCACTGTGTCGGGCCAGGAAGTTTTCCTCACCTAAGTTCATCTTGCACATATACAAGTCAACCATCTGACCGTGCCTTGATTACTGTTGTCATATCTGGTCAGGCACACCTGCCATTCATCTCAGGGTTCTTGACAGGTTACAAAGTAGAATCTGTTGGATGATCGTTCCCGACCTGGCAGCTCGACTCCAGCCACTTTCTCACCAGCAAGATGTGGCTTCCCTCTGTCTATTCTACAAATATTTTTATGGCTTCTGCTCCAATGAGCTTAGTTCACTGATGCCTCCTCCACAAGAATTTACTCAAGCAACCAGAATTGCAACAAGCCCCCCTCTTTACAGTTAAATCACTTAAATGTGGCCACCACTTCTACCCCAACAGATTCCTTTCTTGCACTTCCCACCTGTGGAACGCCCTTCTGTATATTTGTTTCCCTGACGGCTACAAGCTCCAAGAATTTAAACGCATTGTCAATTCTCATCTCTTATCCACTTGACTCCAGTCCTCTCATCCTTTCTCCATCACCTCGTGTATCTTGTTCTTTTCCTTTCTCACTCTACCCTCACAACTGACTTAACACTAGTATTCCCATCCTTCTCTTGCCCTTTCTCCAACACCCACTGTAACTGGTTCATCTTTCTTTGTCCTCCTCCTGCTTAAACTCTCACTCTTCTCTTAAGTAGCCCTCTGCACACCAGTGGTGGCACTGCCTTGCTTGGGGTGAAATGATTAAAAAAAAAAAAAAAAAAAAAATAAAATGATATTAACTCACCACATTTGAGTTTTTCCAATTCCAGGAGCTCCACAGAACTCTGTAATCTTACATAAAGGTATTCCTCCTCCCAACATTGAGTCTAACTTCTCAGAAAATGTGACAATGCTCTGCATGCTTTGTTCTTCTTGTAACAATTCCAATGCAGTCAAGGTCCTGCCAGATTGAATGGCATTGGATGAATTTCCCTCAGAAGGTAAACCATTAAAACAATTCAAGATTAACAAAGCTTCTTCATGGCTTACTTCAAGATCTGAAAGAATTTTAAATATAAAACAAGGTTATCCAGATAAAAACTGTAAAACTGATTAGAAAATTAATAACCATAATTAATTATATTCAAACTATTTACACTTGTTGAATTATGCAAGAGAAAATTTGAAACTCTTGTTTATTATCACAAGTGTGGATTAAAAGAAATATACATAATATAAAAAGATTAAAAATTTCTTCCAAAAATTAGAAATTTTTTTTTCTTAACACTTTTATAGCTGTATAATAGCATTGTCGCCTGGTTGTATTGGCCCATTTTTGGAAAAATAAGTAATTGTCATTTACTGGAAATAAATGATTACAAGGCACCACCACAATTTTGATTTTTACCAGATACCTTGCAGTAAAGTCTAAGTTAAACAACAACTCTTACACAAGATAAAAATACAACACAAAACAGGTTTATGCTGGCTTGAAAATAGCACTAAGTGCTAGTTTATAATACAAACACTAGGAACTAACATTTCATTGTCTCTTGAAAATGCTTATGCATCAGCAGCAGGCAATATAAGACAGCAGTGAAAGCACTAAAAGAAAACTGTTAGGTACTCATTTTTAGTAGATCAATTAAAAACTGGCAACAACTATTAACATTAATGAAAGACATGAGCACACTTAGTAGGATATAAACTATTTGCTATTTTCTAAAAAATTACTGAAGATTGTTTTTTATTCTGAGTCATTCATCCAATTTTACAGGATCAATATCAATCCCATAAAATCAAACATTCTGCATCTAAGCAAATGAGGTGAATGTGTTCAATAGACATGGGTGGAGTGTGAACCAGGCGATAGTTTAGTCTATCTACTAATTGAGAGAAAGAGAGAGAGAAAAAAAAAGAGTAAAAAGATTGGAAAAGAGAAAGCACATCCTGAACAGGGAACAAGGGATGAGCCTCTTCACCTGTTCAATAGACGTGAGTGGAATGTGAACCGGGCAATAGTTTAGTCTAAAAGAAAAAAAAGATTCGACAGTGTCATTAAAGTGTTGACATCACACCTAATAAACATAAATGTTTGGTTACTGGCAATGCATGAAACACTGTGGGGAAAGAAAGAAAGGTATCTGAATTCAATGCATTATTGAACCAGGCAGACTTGTCTACTTCGTACTTTAAAAGTATAGATTGTAAATAGACTTCAGAAGGGACTGGAAACCCCAATCTTTTGAACAGCAGTAAAAGTTTATCCCTTGTTTCCAGTTTAGGATCGTGCTTCTGATACTTCCAACATCTCTGCCTGAACTTTGAAACTTTATTTACTACTTATTTTTCCTTTTTTCCTCAATAGGAGTAGATAGGTTTGTCTGGTTCACATCCCTCCTTGGTCTGATGAACAGGGATAGATCTTTATCCTCGTTTTTGGTTTAGGATTATGCTTCCAGATGCTCTTTCAATCCCAGTAGTCTCTTGTGTATTAGCGACATTATCACCATGCTTACAGTGAATTGATCAAGATACTCCCTGATGAGTGGGCGGAGTGATTGATGGAGGGTCCATCTACAAAATTATGGAGTCAGGATGTTGAAGATAACACCAATGAGCTAAGTGACAAGCTTTATATTTGTATTAAATCTATATAAATATATGTACATTTTTCCCCCTCCTCACCAGAAGCAAAACTCTGAGGTAGCACAATGCAATACTCATTCAAGTGCTGCGTTAAAACTGACTGTTACATAATACCAGACTATCCTAATAGTGAAGCAGTCCATATTTATGGGTTTGTTTAAAAAAAAAAAAAAAAAAAAGATGCACACACTCCCTTGATATATAACTTTTGTTTTTTTTATTATAACTATGGATACTATTATAATTATGCATATAGGCAAGTGTAAATCATCTGAGGTAATTTAACAGGATTTGAGCTGAGTAAAATTTTAGTCGAGAAAAATACACCAGCAAGACCAGAAATATATAAAAGTCAACAAAACATATACCTGGGATGATCTTATGTTTTTAAAAATTCATAGCAAAAAATATTTTGTTTTTCATAAAAATCATTTTTTCTGAAATTAAAAAAAAGAAAGAAAATACAAACAAGGTCCTACAATTTTTTATTTATTTTTTAAAATCAATTCAATCCAAGCTATGCAATAATGCCACTAAGACACAAGATGCTACTGGGAGTGAAAGATAATGAGACTTTAGAAGGAACTGGGAACCCAAATAAGAGATAAATTGTTACTCTTGTTCAAAAAAACTAGGGAGGAGTGTGAACTGGACAATAAACTTATCTATTCCTATTGAGAAAAAAAAAAAAGAGCAGTGAATAAAGTTTTAAAGTTTAGGCAGATACATTAGAAGAATACAGTTGTAGTAGGCTTTAGAAGAAACCAGAAAGCCAATTCTAAACAGGAAATACAAAATTGTGTTTTCAGTTAAGATAGCCTTAAGAAAAATAATGACATTTTTCTTGATATATTAATATTGGTTAAATAAAGAACAATTAGGAAAACTTAACACTATTCTTTGTGATTAATACTCGAGTAAGTAAATGCCAATAAAACACTAGTTGCTCATAATTATACAAAGTTTCTCAAATCTCTAACTGAACGTCACATGTATTAGACAATATTAACATCAAATGAGATCTGATCAAAAAGTATCAGGACTGGTGCTATAAAAAGAGAATTACAACATATATCAATTCAACATTTAATCTCCTTCAAAGTAGTCTTCTTTTGAAGCCACATTTCCATTAATGAAAGCATTCCTGGAATTCCATTTATTTCGGTTTTGTGAGCAGCTGTCTAATCACATTCTCTTAGATTTTCTTGGTGTCTTGAAATCTTCAAGTGGGATTTGATTTTTGAAAAGGCAAAACACAAGGGATGAGATCAGGAAATATGGTGGTTGTTGAACCTGGGGAATATTGTACTTAGCCAAAAACTGCTGCACAAGCCATGGTAACTGATGAAAGTTCTGTAATGTGGTAAGACAGCCACACTTTCTTCCCAAGTGCTACAACAACAAACAACGGAAGTGAGTGAGAATATTATACCTTTGTGTATATGCACTACTTTGTTCAAGGTCAATCTGTGCCAAGCGTCTTCACGCTGCATACTTTAGCACCATTACCATAGCAACAGTCCCCATAATTTTTGATCGGACCTCATACATGGCAGTAGTTTTCAAATAGAAATAGTCAAAGCAGAAATTTTAAAATTTTGCTCTCCCACTCAAGACAGCAGTTTATACAGGTATGAAGCTACAAAAGTTAGCAATACTTGTAGGACCTAATATTTAAAAAAATTAATTTCTTGATTATGGTCAGGTATGATGTTCAACAATCAAACAAAGGTCTATGAATCCTTGTATCAAATGTAAGTGAAAAACCTAGAATCTATAAAAAATAATGTGGATCCTTTATTTTTACTATTCATTATAAACTTGAAGAGTAATGGCTTAAAAAAAAAAAAAAAAAAAAAAAAAAAAAAACACAAAGAAAAAAAACAAAGGGTCTGCAGAAAGTTGCCAGCACTTCATTCCAAATCCCCACTACCCCACTCAGTGGAAAAAAACCCTGGAAATTCTACAAGGATTTATTAATCTTAACAATTTAAGATACACAAATGACACTGTATTGATGACTGATATGGAACGAAAACTACAGTATCTCCTAGACAAGGTGGTAAAACAAGGCGAGAAAAAAAGGGCTAACCATCCATTGCAAGAAAACAGAACGTATGGTCATTAGCAAGAGAAAAAGCCCAAGATATGAGTTATAAATTGGAGATGTCAATATCAGGCAGGTATAGCAGTTTAAATATCTGGGAAGTGTTTTATGACGCATTCCAAAAGTTAAGCTAAGTGATGAGAAATAGAAGAATAAGGTTAAAAACAAAGAAATAAGTGCTGGATTACTATGTGATATCCATCTACTGATATGGCAATGAATGCTCGACAATCTGTTCATGAATAAGGAGAAAACTGGTGGCAACAGAAATGAGGTTATACAGAAGGATACTGAGAATTCTATGGAGGGAGCAAGTAAGCAATAAGAAACACACATGCTCAGAATCAGGAAAAGACAGCTAAAATTATTTGGACATATAATGAAGGAGGGCTTGAAGAACTTAACCCTCAAAGAGTATGTTGAAAGCATGAGAGGTAAAGGAGGGTAGTAACCTAACAAGCTTGTATGAATGGATGGCAGAATGTGTGTGTGTGGGTCAATTACCTGAGCAAGAAGGGAAAACTGCTAAAGACCACAAGGAATGAGTTTCGGTTCTGAATGACAAATAAGAATATCCATTTCTCAAATTTATAGCTAAATCTCAGATGCATGCTGAGATTTCTTTCTGACCAATAAAAATGGATTCATTCTTGATCTCATCCATATTTTTGTTGTTTTGAAGTCAGAATGCTACAATCACTTGACTGTATCCCTTTAGCATTGTTAACTTTCTGTTTTATTACTGTTGCTTTGCCTAGTTTTGTCTTGCATTTATACTGTTTGCTTAATATTTTTACCCTGTTCTTTTTCTTCCTCTTATTGTTTAGCTGAGAATGGCCAATTACTCCAACAGAAATAGACTGTTTCAAAAGCAAAATTTTCAAGATACATTAAAATCCAAAAATGACACAAATTATCCCAATGAATAAACATGATCCACTGAAGATTACTAACCTTTACTCAGCTCTGAAGGTTTTATATCTTTTAAATCACCAGCAACAAGGTAACCTGCTAAATGAAGCTTGCTTTGGTAAGTAGGTGGTAAAGGAAATGTGCTGATCTCTCTTTGGCTTTGCATTTCTCTGCTGAAAAGAAACGAAAAACACTGAAGAGATATTTTTATCCAAATACATGAAATGACATTTCAAAATGTTTAAAAAAAAGCAGTTACTCTATCCCTGGGATAAAAAATGTCACATTCTATTCTTTTAGTCAACAATGAAAATCACTGTTGCGCTTTTGAGTTTGACTAACAATGAACTGCCAAATCTCAAGTAAAAGAAACAGTTGATAACCAGGAAAAAAAAAAACTTATAAAATCAGAGTTAAAAGATATTACTATCTGCAAAAGGCGTGAGGTTTACAAATTTATTAATGAAACTAAGGACCAAATTTTAAAGAGTTCTATTAAAAAAAGCAAAGTTTTTTTTTTTAATTTATTGGTGTCAATATGAGTTTAGATTTATAACAGAGGCAGGCCTTTGTAATTGTTAATTCTGGCAAACATTTTAAAATTTATACAAATTCTAATTAAAAAAAAAAAATAATCAATTGTCAGATTTGAGAGTAGAACAAATAAAATTTTCACATCTTTCTTCAGGTAAGCTCAGCAAGAATGCAATTGACATCAAATTGACTTGTTTTTTATGATTTATTAATTTTTTTGTAGGTTATTTAAAGCTAGAAAATATAGCTGAGGTGTGTAGGTGATGTGGATTCATACCTTTCCCAAGGGTATTTGTGCATAAGTAAACATAACAAACCTGACTGAAATTGGAACTTGGCTCTCTAATTAACAATTCCAAGCCATCAGCCATTGCACTACCTTCAAGCTTACAACACCTGATACTCATAAGCAGTCACCTATCTTGATACTGACCAGGATTGACGTTACTTAACTCTGATGATCGTACAATAACCAGTGTTTCAACCTGATATGGTTGTAAGCAAATATGCTTCAAACAACCCTGGACCAAATGCAGCTGCTATGCTAGATGGAAAGTGTCAGATTACTTGTGCTCAAATGATATTTCAGGAATGGATAATGTGAAATGAGAAGTACTTTTTGGCTGTACAGTTTAAAAAAAAAAAAAAGACTTCTTACTGTTTTGACAACAGGGTCACTTATTTAAGTAAACAATTAAGATTATCAAATTTCCTAGTTTTAATTTACAATTAAAAAAAAAAAAAAAAACAGGCCAAAAAAATAAAAAATAACAGAAAAAGTAACCTTCAGTCTGCAAAATACAGTAAATTTTTCAGATTTATTTGAAGAAAATAGTGTTTTTATGTTAAAAAAAAAAATCTCTAAGATTTCTGCAAGATTTCCTATGTGAGAATTTTAATATTATCAGAAAATTGAAATGAAAATTTTGAAGTTATATGATTGAGTTAACAATTAACACCTGTCATCTCTGGGCTAAATGTATACCTGTACATGTAATTATCATTGTTTTTAAATTATCAACAGGTATTTGCACAAAGAAATTTAGAGAGGATAATTAATTTTCTAGATTTTAGACAAAGCAGAAACAACAATTCAAAAGTAAGATATATTTAAATAAAAGTATTTTCACATTTGAAAGCAAATTCATCCTAAAATTCTTGCTTTTGTTATAAATTAGTATTCAGTAAGAAAGTCAAAACATTTCACTATCAGAGTCCTTCCTCTTTCTTTAAGATCAATATATCAGTTCAGTATGTGGTTGTTTATATGCAGAGAAATTAATATTTTGGTTATAAACGAAATATTTTCCTTTTTTATTTTTTGAGAAGTGCTAATGAATAAGTGCTAATGAATTTATTTTTTGAGAAGTGCTAATGAATAAGGGATTTGCATTGTCGTATAACAGATATCGGCTTGGAATGAGAAATTGAAGAGACAAGTTCAAATTTGTCGGATTTGTTTCATCCACATATGTGCAAATACCCTAGGAAAGGTATGAATCCATCTCTTCTCCCTCCAGCTATGGATTAAACAACAGGACAGATTGGGTTCTGTAGCCTTGGATGGCAATCAGTCTCCCACAGAAAGACATGGTAAACGACTACGGGAAAATCTTCCGCATAGTCAGTCATGGATCAAAAGTGACATGACTGCCCAAGCATATATCACATATGGTAATTAACTGACCGAGTGATAATGAATACAGTAGCAGATGGTTAAATAAATTCTACTTCTGCATATATACAAGAATGCAATGAAAGTTCACAGCCGGACCTATTTCCCAAAACATGTCCAAACAAATCTTTTGGAAAGGCTTCTTGTTTGAGCCGAGAACTTTTCAACATATCATTGTGTGTGTGTGTGTGTGTGTGTGTGTGTGTGTGTGTATATATATATATATATATATATATATATTACACACACACAATGTGCAAACTCCATGGTAACCATATCAAAAGAGAGAATGCCTGGATTCCAAATTGTTAGCTAAAATTCCCTGAAATTCTGCGTCTAAATTAATTTTTCGGACGAGCTCATGTGCAGTTTGCCTCTAAATGTAAAGTGGCTCTGACTGTCGCCAATTGGAAGCATTTGCAGGGTTTCATACCAGGCCTAAACGTAATTTCCCAGTGTCTGAAAGCGCTTATCAAGGGTGGGCCGGAGGCTGATCATCTCTGGTTGGGTCGGCGCGGTGAGGGGGGTATGATGTTGAAAGACCTGAAACTCCCTAGTGATCCTTGCGATGACATCACTGATGACACCCTCTAGCGCCCCCATTACGGTGCATATGTTTGAAATAATAAGTATGATTAGTATATCCTGTTCCAATTAATGAAATGATACATTGATGGGATTGTCAATGATGAAGTGAAGAATTTTAGGTATCTGAGTTTTAACCAACTTTTAGCATTTAAAATATTCAGGGCCAAGATGAATTATTATAGTCCAAGCCAAGATCATTGATAATTTTCTTTTTACCAAAATTACAAAAAAATATCATGAAATACTAAAGAGTAAATTTATTCAATATTAGGTTGTCCCAAAAATTCGTAAACACTTGCAAAAAATTGAAATTTTACTCGCAAAAACAACAAAAATTATTGCTCAAAATAAAGACCATCATGTTCCAAGACTTTCTGCCATCGATCTGCAAGCTTTCGAATCTGGTCAAAGTACCATTCAGCCTGCTTCGAATCAAAGACTTCTTGACACGCTTCCTCGACTTCATCAAACGAGTCGAATCGGCGACCCTTTGGAAAGTGTTGCATTGATCGGAAAAGGCCGTAATCTGATGGAGCACAGTCAGGACTGTAGGCTGGATGTGGCCGTCCAGCTCTTCAAACTTGTCTTTAGTCTTCCTTGTGGTGTGTGGCTTGGCATTGTCCTACTGCATCAAAGCGCACTTTCGGTTGATTAGAGCTGGGTACTTTTGCTTCAACTTTTCATAGACACACTCAAGTTGCTGACAGTAAAGTTTGGCACTGATGGTACAACCATTCGGAACCAACTCAAAATGCACGGTTCCTTCAAAGTTCCACCAAACATACAACATGTGAATGCCTGCCTTAGAAGAATCTCCGATATTAGCCTGGTGCCAGACCAACCAACTTAGAGTGTTACATTCTACAGAAGCCGTGGATTGGAATTAAAGTTGTCTGCAGGCAAGAGTGATAAACGCTAACCAAATACTGTACCAAACAGAATGTATGTATATAAATACCTTACTGATTATTTCACAGATTTCTTTTTCTTGTGGTTCCCAGCTCTGTCTAGATCATCAATGATGCGGATTTCAGTGACTTTCAACTCAAACCAGATTTGTGATCAATCAAACACAACATAGGCAGAGCCTGGTTTGGAACAAAGTAATCAACCGAAGATTTGGGGTGTAGACATGAAGGACCAAGTGGATGATTCATAAAGACTGATTGCCCTATGGCCAATGACAAAGATTACCTACTCTGTACTTCTTTATATTCCAGGTGATATTTCCACATTTTGATAAGATTAAACACTTTTACACTGAATTCCAGAATAATCTAAATCTATCTAATCTAAACTTACTTATAAATGGAACTTTATGTGTGTGTATCCATTACCTATAGATTCCGAAACTGCTGAACCAATTTTCTTGAAAATTTACACAGTTGTACTATAAGCATTTGTGAGTGTTCTTAGCTAGGTTTTGTGTTGAGGTATCCCCAATAAAAATCAAAAATTAAAAATCGATAATCGAAAAAAATCGGGTTATAGAAGGAGTGGTCCGATTTTAATCAAATTTGATACACTCCTAGACAAAGACATAAGAAACGATATTCAGAAGTTTCAAGGTTGCAGTTCTTACAATAGTGCAGAAAATTTGATATCAATACCAGGAAATCCAAATTTGACTTACATTCATTCATTTTTCTTTTTAGTCTACGGTTTCACTTTAACTGGAAACAACTATTGCTTTTTAGTCTTTCGTGCCAACGTCCAAAGAGTCTGAGCTCCAGGACCCTGGATTAGTTTTAAAGCTTTCGTTACACCCGAGCAATGCCGGGCTATACTGCTAGTGTTCCACATTTCTCATAATTTCCACAATAGCAGCAGAGTCTTTTTTTTTTTTTTCCTTTTATGGGTTTCAATATTGTAAGAGCTATATTCACAAAGAAATACAGAAATGTAGTCTTGTGGTGTATGGTATACATTTGCCCTGATTAATGCATATAGAAACTGGGCATCTACCTATTCTTACTTTTATTGTATATTTATTGGACGTGTTCATTGTAAATCAGTGAGAGATCAAGGATTTCATGAAAAAGTTGATCTAAAAATTTTGACACCAGATTTAAATCCTACTTTCTTGGCTCGGTTGTATTTGTTCATCTCCTTCTGGCTCTTCCACCAAAATCAAGTTGCATTATTAACATTGCTGCTGAGATTTGAAAAGTTAGTGCATCTATGTAGCTAAGTCCATAACAAAAGGCATAGAAACTTGTCCAGATGATGTTGATTCAGAATGTGTATGGTTTTTATACGTCCAGCTCTTAAAATTTCTGAATAAAGAATTCTATGCTGACAACCCATTTATAATATAGCCAATTTATAATTTTTACTACAAATCATTAAACTTATATACATAAAATATAAATTTCTATGATAAAAAAAATGAATAAATAAATTTTTACAATTGCAATTACGTGAACAATTACACATGGATCAAAAAAAAAAGAAAACCATTGATTTTGTTTTACTCTTGATGCAGTGTGATGCTATTTTATAGAAATAAACTGAAAACAGCATTTAATGTCTTCTATTATTTGCATTAAAATCAATTCAATTTCTAACATTTTCCTCTATTAATTAAATAGATAGGCAAGACATAACTGACACAAGGCCATATTTCTTGAGCACAAGTGATCAAGATATAAACTTGTACTTACAAAAAAAATAAAAAAATACTGCATATAGTAGAAATATCTTTTACTGTCTTACCATTATGCAAATATATTTCTGCTGCACTCCACCTCTCTTGTGTGTGTATGTAAAAATTAAAATTTATATAATATGAAGATGAAAAGCATTGGTAAAGAAAACTTTTCCTTGTCTTTATATACACTCCTGGAGGATATATTAAATATTAAATTGTCGTTGTGACTTATTTGTTCTGTATCTTTTATTTACATGGTCTTATCTTTATGAACAACCAAAATATAATTTTTCAGTGTTTGTTTAAATTAATCAATTAAAAGCTTAAAATTTTCACTTGTTTGTTGATAAACTACATTTTTTTAAATGTAAATGTTTCACAAATATATTTTGATTACAGTAACCATATTTTATATTATTTAATCCATTTGTATCTGGTCTACATCATCATTTCTCAAGTTCTGATATTTAGTCAATGAAATACTGATTTTTGGAAGTGGGTTGAGCCATGAATTTTTATCTTGCTCTCATAAATTAAATGATGTAATAGATTTTGGCAAGTGTAAAATACTTTAAAGTAAGAAATTTACTTAAAAGAAAGTGATTATTTTAATAATATAAAACGTTTTTTTAAAACTTCCAGAAATATCTGAGTTTAGTGACTAAAATTAGTTTCAGAAAAAAAAAAAATTGCAAAGAGGAAGCTTTTGATTTATGCATTTGATCTAATTGGGAGTACAAATAAAGCACAGTCTGAGTGTTTTACAGTTTTTATCAACCATTAATGAAGGTTTTTTTTTTTAAACTAATGGTGACTCAAGATAAAATTTGCCTGTAATTGGAGTTGCTTTTGAAGTGACCTGTGATTTTAACCAATTCTAGTGCATTGTTATAAAGAATATAGCATTCAATCTTCAAACAAATTCATTATCCAACATTTCATTGCATTATAACATCTTTATTAGGAAATGAAGAAAGACTACAGCCTCTGTGCAAAAATGATTCTGAGATGAGTTTACTCCATTACAATAAAGGTTGACAATACCAGTGAACAAAAAAAACAAAAAACACCATACTGAGGTTGAGAATAGATTCATCACTATTTCAAACATATTGATTTTAATCATGCAATCCAAAATTTTACATAGTAACATTTAAAATAAATATAGCTGTTAGCTAACAAAGACAAATCATAAAATGCTGTATATGCAGTGTTAAAAGACACTGATATAAGTATGCTGCAATGTTTTTTTCAGTTTTGATATTATTGATATTTTATTGTTATCTGCACAGAAATGTAGTAAATATACTACATAAACTTTAACAGTTATACACATAAGCCAACATCTCTCTCATATAAGGAAAAGTTCTCAGCCTGACCAGAAAGCTCTTTTAATAAGATTGGCTTATCAATTCCTTGTAGGCAATTTTTACATTGTAATACATTTTTGTTTTTAGATAATGGTTTAGTGATACAAGTCTTTGTTTAACCTATAGCTTGAATAGAAGAGGTGGATTCATACCTTTCCCAAAGGTATTTGCATAAGTAAATATAATGAACCCAATGGGAATTGTAATCTGGACCTTCGATTAACAATTCCGTACCATTATCCATTGCACCACTCAGTATTCTAAGTGGTCACCTACCTAGGTACTGACCAGGCTTGACACTGTTTAACTTTGATGATTGTATGGGAAAAGTATGTTTTCAACATGATACAAAAGCATATGCATGTAAATAAATGCATACAATTATAATTGCAAGTACAAAGTTTGAAAATTGAAAGATATCCAGAATATTAAGAAAAAATGAAACTGATAATCTAATTAATAATCAAGTGAACAGAACTATGGTTATAGGTAAAGTAACAAAAGAAAAACATTTTACATTAAAAGCCATGTATATCTGACAATTGATACAACAAAAGGCAGCAGGGGACAAGAGGACAGTGTAAAAGCCAAGTAATTTAAAAAAAATAGTTTTTTTTTTTTTTTTTTTAATTTTATAGAAATATTTTTAGAGACATCATGGAATTAAAATATACATATATACAAACCTAATTTGAATGAAAATGAAATAGACATCAGTGTCATGAGAGCTAATTTCCCCTTCAGTCTGGCAACAAGCATTGAGTAACAAGAAAATGGTATAATTTGAAATGTGCAGTCATTTTTAAGACTGGTTTACTTAAATGAAACTAGCAGTATAGCCCGGCGTTGCTCAGGTGTAATGAAAGCTTTAAAACTAATCCATGGTCCTGGAGCTCAGACTCTTTGGACGTTGACACGGAAGACTAAAAAGCAATAGTTGTTTCCAGTCAAAGCAAAACCGTAGACTGAAAGAAAAATGAATGAATGTAAGTCAAATTTGGATTTCCTGGTATCGATATCAAATAAGTTTTTTTTTCCCATTGTAAACTGAATTTTGAAGGCTAAATAAGTCCTCTGAGTAAATGGTATCATGGCTGAGACTAAGAACTACAATTATACTTACTTAGAGCCAAACCGGATACAAAAACTAAAATAAAAGGGCTGAAAAAAATACATACAGGCAGATAAACAGACACACACACAAACATTTTGCCTTTTTTATTTATATATATATATATATATATAACCGATTTTCTGAACTATTGTAAGAACTGCAACCTTGAAACTTCTGAATATCATTTCTTATGTCTTTGTCTATGAGTGTATTAAATTTGATTTAAATCGGACTACTTCTATAACCCGATTTTTTTTGATTATCGATATTTATCGACACAAAATCTAGCTAAGAACACTTGCAGACGCTTCTAGTACAACTGTGTAAATTTTCAAGAAAATTGGTTCAGCCGTTTCGGAGTTCATAAGTAACGGATACACACACAAAGTTTCATTTATAAATAAGTTTAGATATATTTTTTATAAATTTACTATTTTAAATAGATTAACAATTTAGATTTGAAATTTTATCTTGATGTAAGTGAAGTAACAGGTACCAAACAAGAGCAACAATGTTACATTGAAAATTTTGCAATGTTTACCCTTTGTGTCTGAAAAAAAGAAAAAGTAGTTTCAAAAGGACAATTTTCCTTTTGACACAATTACTATTATATTACCAAGACACCGTCAAAAACATTTACAAAATTATAAAAAATATGCAAACCAGGTAAAAAATTTCTATTCAAAAATTTATAAAAATCTACAAAATTTTCAAAATATGGAATCAAAACTTTCAAAAATATTTGCTAATTTTTCTTAAAATGCCAAGGAAATGTACAAATAAATTATTATCAGCCAAGTGCTGACTGATGATAAAATCTTAAATGTAGCATGGATACTAAGCAATTGGCAAAGCTTCTTGGGAATTTGTTCTTTGGAATTGTTGGCAAAACCTCAGCTTGTTAACAATCAATCTGAACTTTATAAAATTGAAAATAAAGATTTCATAATTGGTTCATATATTTTTATAATTTAGTAAGCTTTTATACATATATGAATAAAAAAAAATTGATTTCTTTATAAATTGGTAAATGATAAACATTGCATTAGTTGACTCACATTTTTAAAATGTTATAAATAAAATTATTCTTGTAAATAAAGAAACTAATAAATAGTGCATAATATTTTTGTTATCAATTCACAATAATAAAGAAATTCTATAATTCAGTTTCATGTGTTTGGGTTTTATAAAAATTCTAATCATAGCTTTTTAAAACAAACATTGTCTAGGAGTGAAGGTAGTTAAATCAAACGCAGTGTGAAACAAATAAATGTTCTTTTGATACTGGATTTTTTTTTGTAAGAATGAAGGTTAAATTTAGCTGAAAGTTTCATCAATATGGTAATAATAATAAAAGCCTTTAGACCTGACTTGAAATTAAGTTCTTCAAACTACTTATATATATATAAATAACTAATACAATCTGATGTTCTGTACTCTTCTAATGATAATTGATTTACAAAAAGTATTTGTCTACTTCTTACATTGTTCAAACTGTTGTTCTTTATTGCGATATTCATATTCACAACATTTCAACAATTGTACGCTCCAGCATTCTTCAGGTGATTGGCATTTTGAACCAAACCTTTTATTTTAATTACTGGGGTATGCTATTCTTGCTCCACAAGCCATGGCACTTCCAGGTATCTTAGAATTTAGTTAAAGTGAGATAACTAAGTTATTTGTTCACCACTGCCATAACCAGGTATTGAACTCAAACTCTTTGGGTCAAGTCACTGGATTTGAGAAACACTTATGCACTGGGCTACGTGTCCTTGAAGAGAATGGGGACAGTGACTTTACACAAAGAGTTGAGTTCAATACCTGGCCATGCAGTGGTGAACAAATAATTTGAGTTAAAGAGAGATAACTAAATTATTTGTTCACCACTGCTGTAGCCAGGTATTGAACTTACAACTCTTTGGGTCAAGGCTCTGATTAACAATTCTGAGCCATTATCCATTACACAATCTGCACATTCAAACATACAGCACTTGGTATCCCCAAGTGGTCACCATTTAGATACTGAATGCTTTCTAAGTTACTTAACTTTGGTGATCATATAGGAACTGTAAGCCATGTAAGCTTTTGGACAATATAGAATGTTAAGAATCATGTTAATAAAAGTATTAAGTAAAAAGTGGACTAACCTAGTGTACAAGAAAGAAAAAGGTTTCATTACAATAGGATTATACAAACAACAAAAATTGTTCAATGTTATATGTACATTGAAAAAATTATTTTAAAGAAACTTAACAGTTTAACAAATATTAAAACAAGTCAAAAAGTTTTCTATTAATACCGCATTTAGATACTGATACAGAAACAAATATCATTTGATGGAAAGAGTAAATCATTTGTTATTGAATTTAAAACAATTGCATCTAAAACTCAAGCATTCAGGATGATGCAATGGTCAGGAAGCTTGTTTTGCTAGATCAATTATGACAAGGTGAGTTCAATCTTCAATGGGTACTCAACACTTTCACCCTTGTGCCACAGCTAAGTAACACTTAGAAAATCATTGAAGATGTGCCATACTTTTGGTCTTGTGCCACATTTAAGTTATAGTTAGTAAATTGCTATTGCATTCCTTAAATTATAAATTGTTTGTAGAGTTAATAATAAAATGAGAACTTTTCTTTATAGATTTCTTTTTTAACTGTACACAAAATTTTTCATAGTTTTAACTGATAGATTTTATAAATGACTATAGGGGTATGTCTTGAACTAAATTTTTATGAACATTTCAACTTATAAGATGGATTTTAAAGTAAATAAAATATAAGAAATCCTTTATGAATATTTTTTAAAATTTACTTCAAAAGAATAAAATGCCTATTTATTGCATCATTGACATTGTTAACTGTAAAATTTGTTAAATACTGTGATCGCATTTGCAATTATTTATTTTGATGATGGAAGGTTTTGAGCAGAATCCTTAAATAGGATGTTAATTTTTTTAAACTTCAATATAAAGTTAGAAAAGCACTGACATTCTAAAAAAAAAAAATGATGTATTTATGTAAATTATATAAAAAGTCAAAATTTTTTAGAGTAAACATTTCAAAATAGACAATTTTGAAGTAGTAATTACAAAGAGTTTTGCTTCAGAGACCCTATATCACAACATGAAAACAAAACGTATTTTACACACAAAAAAAAAACGAAAAAAAAAAAGATTAAATAAGTTAGCAAGTTATTTTTTTCTCATAATAAACTTCATAATTTATCAAGTCTTAAATTCAAAAACTTTGTTGCTGTATGCACCAATTTTTAACAAAGGTGTCTATGCTGTTCTATATTAATTATTTAATTTATTTTAACTTTCAAGCCCAAATTTATAGACTGCCCCCTACTGATTTATAATGGGAGTTATAAAAGTCTTAGCAGCAGCAGACAAAAGTCCTCTCTTTGTTTTCTTTCTCTTCTTCACAGATCAGCTGCTGATAACCAGATGTCTAAAAAGAGCCCCAGAAAGTGTTATCTGCCTGGAATCACTTGGTACACAGCACAGGCTAGATAACACCCAATGGAAAGATTATATACAATGCACTATTTTTAAATAGTAAGGGGTAAGATAAACAAACATAAAGGTAGTAGCATTATTCAAACAGAGCTGCATAAAGCCATTTTTGGTATGGGTCTCTCTGACCCTTTACCTGACAGATTGTCTATTATCGAACATAACATAGAAAACTATATTTTTAAGACCAAAAGCTTTTGAAGATATCTTAAAGGCTTTTTACATGACGCAGAATGCCTTTTTTTTTTTTTTTTACACAAACTATTTCTGAAAGAGTCTTCTCAATTATCATGAGATAGACTCATGAAAGTCGTTATTAATGGCCAGTTGTCTGAAGCCCGTGGAACCAATGCAGACTTCCCCAAGGCTTTTTCCTTGATCCTACCATTTTTCTGCTTTAAATTAATCTGCCAAAAAAATATTCTCAGATTATTAGTAAATATATATGCAGATGGTTTATAGATGCCCCTCTAAAAATCTAGATGGTCAGAGCCTAATTTATCTCCTGACCTAGCTTGTGCTACTCAAGAGAGATTGATTTATTTTCTATAGCTTATCAACTCTCTGCAGGGTGTTTAAAGCTAGAAAATATTTTAGATTGTAAATTTAGTGATACAAGGCTTACTAATTAACCCATAGATTGAGGGAAAGAGGTGAATTCATTCCTTTCTCAAGAGTATTTGAATAAGTGAATATAAGAAATGAAATAAAAACTCAGCTATCTGATTAATTCCATTATTTCACCTGAACATCCAAGCTTACAACATCTGATATCCCCAAATGGTCACATGTAGATATTGACCAGTATCTATATTGCTTAACTTTAATGATCATATGGAACCAGTGTTTAAGTGTGATATGACTATAAGCCTTTAAAAGAAAGAACTAGCTTGTGACATTCAACACTTCCAAAACCAAGCTAGTAATATTTCATCATAACAAAGCAGATCAAGAGATTTCTTTAATCATGATGAATGGTTGAACTATCAATGTACTATTGTCTGGAACATCTCTTGGGACTCAAGCTTACTTTCGATCTCAATATATACAATTGATCACTAAAGATGCTGGAAAAATTCCAGAAAGTACTTACTCCTACTACCATGCTTTATATTTATAAAAACCAAAATGGAGTTAGAGCTGCAATATCTGGGCTGGAACAGCTCAATCGTCACTTTCTAAACTGATAGGATTCAAAAGCATTTATGTGGCCTTGTGGATGATAAATTATTTTTCAACCTATAACAGCTTATTCACAGATAAAATGTTACCAGCCTTGCTACACTATTGCTATTTTCATAGCAGATGTTCAAAACCAGCCACATTCCTTGTTTCCAGCAGTCCAAACTTTCACAGTTAAGACTTGTCATGCTACATACAAAGTTGACTTATCCTAATTCCCTTCATAGCTCATTGCTAAGGAGTAAGTTCCATTCAGTTTCTTCCCCAGAACCATTAAATGGGAAAACAGATGCCCCAAAAGAGGCTTCCTTGATCACTACAATTTAAACTTTTTCAAATCTAGGATCAACCGTATCTATCCTACATATCCTTATAATCTGCATCCTTTTACGCTCACAGCAACTGCATTCAGTAAACTACCTTGAGTAGCTCTTGGGAATTGTATTGGTGAATAATAGTATTAAAAAAGATAAACAAAAAAGACCAAATTTCATAACTTTAATAATTATGGCATATCAACAAGTTTTTCAGCCATTGGTGATAAATATACTTGATAAGAAACAAGTCATGTTTTACTGTGACGAAAGCTTATATTTGATTTTAATACTATGAATATGATGACAATATTAAAAAAAAGTATCTGGTAAACTAGTATTTTTGAGGTTTGTCCAGTAATGATCCAGGCATTTAATAATATCAGATCATGCCAAAGGTTTGTATCTAATTTTTATTAATATAAAATGACAACTAGATACTGGTATTTTTTTTTTTTACATGCCAATTTCTGATGTGTTCTAAACTGAAACAAACTTTGTTGAATGTTGACATTTTGTCCACACATAACTGCCTTAAATATAGAGGATTAAAAATTAGCTTCAGCATATCATGCTCTATGAATTTTGGAAAGGAGTAAAAGCTTTAGAACAGTGACACACACACACAAAAAAAAAAAAAAAAAAAAAACACATTCAGGTTTATCTGGATTGTGCTCCAGCTCCTTGGATAGTTAAAAAGTAGTTTAGCAGATTTTGGGAGTGGGGAGGATAAATCTGAATGGCTAACCATGTTCCAGGTGAACTTCTGATGTTGATGAAGATGATCTTCTAGTCAATATGGAGAATAAACTGAATATTCTGATAGAAATTGCTAAGAGTTTGATATCTAAACTGCCTTTTGCCATTTGAAGAGACTAGAGGCAGTTTCCAAACTCAACATGTGGGTACCACATTTTCTCATGGAACAGAAAAAGTTCAAAAATGTTTTTGTGGCAATTTCTTTGTGGTTAAGTCATGAAAAGAAACCGCTCAGACAGAATTGTTACAGGTGATAAAAAATGGATTGTTTATGATAATGTTCAATGCAAACAGTGCTGAAAACAAGCTTGTAAATGTATAAAACCTGTGACTAAGGCAGGCTTGCATCCAATGAAGGTGTTGCTGTTTGTTCAAAGGAATTGTAGAGATAATTCACTTTAAATAATAACTGCAAAGAGGTATTGTGACCAACTTCATTTCAATGCAGCTATTACAAAAAAAAAAAAAAAAAAAAAAAAAAAAAACGATTTTAGCATTGAAAAGGTGTCATTTTCCACCACAACAATGTAAGACCACATGTTGCAAAACAGATCTTGCAGAAGCTTAAAGAGTTGAAATGGGAAACCGTCCAGTACTCTCTCTATTCTCCTGACTGTTCCTACAGATTTTCATTTGTTCCAGTCTCTATAGACAACTTAAATGACCAAAATGTTTACTCTGAAGTCATTTGAAAACAACCTTCTTCCAACAAAAAACAAAACTTTCACAAAAATAGCATCAGCAAGCTTATAGAACAATGGGAGATCTTATTTAGCCTTTTTCATTAAATCATCTCTAAGTCTAATTATTCAAATTGTTTCCAGATAAATATTCACTTTTAGAGAAAAACTTGATCTCTTATTCACTGTGAATGCAACAGCCACAAAATACACAAGCTTATTCCATGGCGTTGACTATCAATTGACTAATTCAATACCTATGTCCATACACACAGAGTATGGTCCTCTCTGACAAAATTACATCAAATTGTGTTTGAATTTCTGGGCTGAGGAGTAATTTAGATTAAGACCATTATCTTTACATCAGTGTCACACAACCAATTCTTGAATTATTAAAAAGGCTGGATATTTTCTGGACAGACCTCACATCTAAGTCATGTTGGAAGTGTTGAAAAATTCAATCTGGCCTATTTTCTAAAATCAAACCAAATACCAGTATTTTCTTTTTTTTTTGTGAGAAGGGGGAATTATCTTGATCAAGCCAAAAATTTTCCCAACTCATATCACCAAGCCTTAGTTTATGGTTGGTGTTAAAATAAGTTTCCTTCAGAAGTACCTCAGCTTAAACCTTATTCAACACTGTTTAATATCAAAATGTATCCAGCAGTCAATTTCTAATTCCAGATCACTTTACTTCTAAGTTTTCAAAAGTATGCAAAAATAATGCTATATTTAGTTAATATCTATTCATTGTTTCTCCCCAACACATGGATATGAGTGATGGCTCTTATTGCTTGTGTCAGCCAGTGTATTAATATCTTTCAGCCTTGTGCTATATATAAGCTGTGCTTAGAAAATTAACATACTTTGTATCATGAATGAATAAAGATCAAATGAAAATGTTAAAAGCATTTTTTTCTGACAAGCTTACATGAACAGTTTGCAGAACATGGAGTGGGAACCTTAGCAAAAGAAGAAAACTGCTAAAAGCCATGATCAGTGATGTTCTGAAGGGATGTAATGCATAAAAGATTGGTCTATTATCTCTAAAATATTCACAACAGCAGTAAGGATATTTTAAAATTTCATTCTTATTGTTGATATATTATAAAGAGGCGAAAGATGGTATTTTTAGCTTAAGTGGGAATATTACTGGAACGGCCTAAGTTTGATTCAAAATATCAAGAGCAGGTTGAAAAATTAATTTTACAATGTATAGAAAAATTTCAAATGGTTTAAAATATCACTTCAGGTTTTCACATACTTTTGTTATAATAGATGAATTATATTAACATTTCTTTTTTAATATTTACGCAGGATGTTTTCTTTTTGTGCAATCCAATTATTTGTTGAAGTTTCTATATTTTGAAATTTTTCAGTTAAATTATGAAAGTAATATAAGCACTAGTGACTTAAATGTTGTTAAGGTTTTTAAAAGTCTCCCGCATTTAAGGCTTTTATTTAAGATTATTCTTTTCTGTGGGAGGAGATCTAAATAAGAGTGTGGTAGATTTTAAATACTCCCATATCTTTGCTTTTTAATGTAGGTATTTGATTTCTTTCGTACAAACCTGTGCCTAGTGTATATCAACCAATTAGCTATTGGTGAAATTCAAGCTCACAACTATTTTTGTTATTGAATAAGCTTCACTTCATTTCTTTGTTCATTCTTGTTTTTTTTTATTAGATTTAATGAACAAAGAAAACCTTAGCATTTGGCTAGTTTATATTCGACACTTGGCATTTTCTTTCAGCATAAACAGTTTCTTATGAAAAAAGAAATGAAGAGGAGTTAATATAAAGAAAGGTTAAGGTTATATTTTTAAAAACACTAATATTTATGATACTGAAAATAACTACACGTAATGTTAAGTTAGTACATATTGGTGAGTTGTCTATGTCCAAAGATAATGGCTGTCACTTCACTCATAAACATCTACTGAATCAAAAGGGTTTGACAAATCCAATCGTCCCCAATTGTAAAGTGAAATTACTTTACACATTTATATTTATGACAAATAATTACCTGTTTTGAATAGTTTATATTTTACACTATTTACATTATTTGAACTATTGCCCTCATCTTGGTTGCCAAGATGAAAGTCATACAAATGGCAACCAAGATGAGGACAATAGTCCAAATAATGTAAATTCGGTAAATACTACTTCATCTCAGAAATATTAAAGTTTATAATTTATTTCTGGCATTATAGTATGACAATTTTTACTTTTCATCCACTGTATCTCTTGCTATGTTTTAAAAAAAGATAGTTTACAAATTCTTCAGAAGGTTGACATTTCTGGCTCTCCACAATTTCCTGTCCTTAGTAGCCCCTAATAAATTGCATTTTTGCTACCACTTGTAAACTTTGTTCTGCTATACATTTACTCAAACTCTCTAGATGGGTTGTGTTGCTTCAATCTGTTCTGTGAATATCAGATAAAACTAGAGAAACAGTAAGTCTCATAAAACTTATCAGCATACATATTTTATAAATAAGAGAAAAATTGCTGCTTATAATAATGACTAAAAATGTTCCAATTATATTTTCACAATTAACTTGAATTTTTGTATTTGATATATTTTTAGTGACTCTCAGCCAGGGGTTTAGAATTTTAGAGTCAAGGACAAAGTGAGACCAAATATTGGGAAATTCCAATTCTCTAATGCATTTTTGAGACATCTTTTTATTCTTGAAAGAAGAACATTTTGAAACAAGGTATAGAGTAATTGGCCATAGTTAAATGTAATTGGCAGAAATGGCCAGAATCAACAAAGTTTGAAATAATAACAAAAAAGACAAGAGCAAAAATAATATTGAGCAAACAATATATGTAAGGCAAAGCAACAGTAATAAGGCAAAAATGGTGTAAACGCACAAAAGAGGATACAAATATGAGTTCACAGTGTTCTGGTTCAAAACAAGAACAGAATTTAATCTTACGAGACCAAGAAGTGGCCTATCTTACTGACTAGGAAGAAATCCCAGCATGCATCTGTATGTTTTGTCTATAAATTTGGAAAGGGAGATGTTTTTGCAGTCATTCCACATTGAATTGGATCCAACAAGTGTGAGTGAGTAAAAAATTTAAGGATCCTTTTTTAAATGATATCAAAATATTTTAAAATTAAGAAGCTAACATTTTGAAATGGAGTGGAGGAGTTTTTAGATATATAAACAGGATGATAGCAAAATAAATACACTTTATATAGATATAAAATGAGATACACTTCCCTCTATCCAAATTCAAGTATAAAACAAATGAAAACCATTTTTGACAACTTATTTTTATTTGATAAAGTTTCTAATGAGATTGACTGATATAGTTACACATATCCACCCTCAGATACAGTGTACAGCAGAAATACCTCTCGTGTAACAGTAATACTTTAGTAGCAATGGCGTCGTCTTCATCTAGCTAATGTCTTACCATCATGTGGGCGGTATTTCTACCACACCTTGTATTAAGAGAATCATTGAGTGCCTGCTTTGTTGACCTCACAGATCAAAGGTGATGGAGCAATGAGTTCAATCTTTGCTGAATACCATATACTTGAGATTTTGTGCCAATATTAAATCAGCTAAATAAAGAGAACCCTATCACTATTACATAAACTCCCCAAATAAAAAAATAAAAAAAAAATATGAGTATCAAAAGAAGTAGGGCATGTTTTTGCTAAAAACAGAGAAGTTAATTTTCAATAATTTGTTATGCCCATGCAAAAATAACTTAATATTTTTCCAACATTTTCACACATACTGCCAAACCATTTTTTTTCTTATTCATCAGCATAGTGATTAATATCATTTTTAGTAGGTTTACTTCTCAAATAAATGCTTCAATAAATCTGATATGAAAAAAACAATTCCATAAGTAGGCATCAACGTATTATCCTTCTGTACACATGTGTGGGTGAATGGTAAATATCTTGAAAAGACGGTGGAAGCAAATAGAAAAGTAGTTTGGGTGACATTGTAAACAAAGACAAATTAAATACCATACTTTTATGGGTTTTTTGGTTAATAAGAAACTAACTTATTCTGAATAAACCAACTAAAGAGAAAATATGAAAACCAACTACCAATACTTAACTCTTTGTTGCATATTGGTTATTGTAACCAGTAAGCAACAAAGGTTAGAGGAAGGTTACAATTGTAGCCAATATGCAACAAAGGGTTAAAAAAGAAAATATTCAAGAAACTATCTATCAGAAATCAAATGTGTTCAATGCCTATAGTATAATTGATTTTTTTTTCTTTTTTACAGCTTATCAACCCCTCATGGGTTATTTAAAGCCCAAATATTTTTGATTGACAGAATAATTCATTTTTTAGTGCGAGTAGATATTGCATTAATTTTTTTTTTTTAGAATAACCAATTTTTTAAGATACAATTTCTATTTAACCCCTAACTAGAGGGAGATGGCTTCATACCTTTCCTAAGCATATTTTATCTAAGTGAATGCAATGAACCAGAATGGATTGATTTCTCATTCCATTACACTGCATACCCATGCCTATAGCATAAAGCCTGAAACGAGAAACCAAACCAAAATAGAGCTGTAACAATAACAACCAAGAATATCTTTAGAGATGTTGGTCTATGACTAAGTTTTATGTCAAAACTACAATCACAATTTACTCAGCATATTTTGGTTGCTAAAACACAAATTATCAACTATTAAAAATGAATAAATAAATAAATTTATAGTCTATTTTTTTATATACAGCCTTTGCTTGAAAACAAAAAATAGGCTACTTTTTGCATCAAGATGAAAAAGAAATGTTGACCTTACATTTGATCAGTGGTATTTATATTTGAAATATGTTGATCCATATTTTGTTTTAAGACAAAGTCAAAATATCAGTTTGAATAAATAACTACATTGTTATTCACTTACATATCAAACCATTGTCACAAATGAGCTTTGTTAAAAAAACAGAATGCGTGAATGATCTAGGTGCTTAATACAAATAAAACGCATACATTTTTACATATCAAATATATAAACTGTGTGAATGTAATATAGCTGAACACTCAATACACTATCAAATATCAGGCCATATAAACAAACATCTTTCGGCTTGTTGTAAAATAGTTACCTCTAATAATTTGAAGAAAAAAGAGCATAGCATGATGAAAAAGGGTCCAAACTTGATAAAAACAAAGTTTTATCATCAAAATGTTTGTTACCATTAAGAGAAAAACTGAGGACATTTTTTTAAAATTCTTTTAGCATGTTAGAAATTTTGGTTAAAAATCTTGTTTTTCTTATGTTTTTGAGGGAAGCAATGATTATTATAAGAAATTTTTAGCATTTTTTTGCAATAAAAAAAAAAACAACACCACCAATTTGGAAATTATTACAAAAATCAAATGTTGACTTTGAAATTTTCAGGAAATTCACAAATGAATGTTACAGGAATCCCTCAATGTACATTTGATTAATGTGCTAAAATTTTTATAAAATTTAATTAGTGTATACATAATACACAATTAGTGCAGTAAAACATTCTTCAGTTCAGAATTGATGTTTTTATAGTTACCAATTACAAACTTTCCAAAATTTAAAAATGGAAAACGGGTAAGTATTTTATCTGTCAAGTATTGTGTTATCTAATTACAGTAATGTTAAAAAACAGAAAATAGACAGTTTTAAATAGATAAATTTTATAATATAAACTAATAATAAAAATACATCTTTGAATATTTGTCTAAAATTTATTGGAATATTTTGGTTTTTGTTCATGTTTATATTGAAGGTCTTAAAAGGAAATTTCCTTTTTATTAGAAAAAAAAAAGAATGATTTAATTAGATATGGAAATTTATATTTATTAAAATATCAAAATATAAAAGACGTAAACATTTACTATAGAAAGATTATAAATAAAATTTTCAATTTGAAATACTAATGATTATATGTTTGAAAAATTTGATGAACAATTTCTCACTACCAAAAAGTATACCATGCAGCAAAACACTAAGTTTTTTTTATAAAAAATCCAAATAATGTACATTAATTCATAGTACTTTTAGGTTAAACAAATTTTTAATGAATAATGAATTTACATTTCATTTAATTAGAATAACTTAAGTTTTATTGTTTTTTTTAAAATCTTTTCAAAATCTGTATTAATTTGACCCCATTAGATATTAAGTGAAAACTATATTTGCTAATCCTAAATTGAAAAGTAATACAAGTCATTAAACACTGATATTTTTAAAAGAATTTTGAATTCTTTTGCTTGTGTACAAAATTTGCCAATTTCTGTAAATATGGATGTTCAGACATGACATTAAAAAGTCACACGTTTTAAGGGCTGTCCCAAATTTTTCAGCAGTGAGTAACTTTCATTTCTCTCTTATATTTTGCCATGCTTCAAGTCCTTGCAAATCCTTCACTGAAAATTTTGAAGATTTTTTTTATTTCAAATATTTCTAATTTATGTATTCACTGATTTTTAGTTTTAATTAAGAATAAATAACCTAGACAAAGCCCAATGCTTACTAAAAATGTTTTACTTTATAATTTTTATTTGAAGTACTTTTTTCTTTTGTGTCATTTTGAAACTTCCTTTGAAATTTTTAAAGCATTTTAAAATTACTTATTTTTTCAGAAAGCATCTTCAAACATGAGTCTTATTCAATAAAATATTTGATTGAAAATATAAATTTTAAAAAATTTGTGGGTAGTTAAAAAAAAATTCAAAAACAAAGCATTCACTTAGAATTCATAAATTTATCACTTTTGCTTCTCAACTTGTTCAAATATCATGGTGTCAATAAATCAATCAACAGGTCAGGAAAAAGTCATTGTATTTAAGCAATGCTTTTCTTAGTTTTGTATGTTTTTTTTATGCTAAAAGTATTTGTTTCAAATCAGATCAATTAAACTTTAAATTTGTTTATTTTTCTCAAATAATGTTTCAGAAATATACATTTTATTTTTCCAAAATTTTAAAACCTGAGAACTTGATCACAAATGTCACAAAAATGGATAACTTGATTTTACTGAGAAGAGAAAAAAAAAGATATTTTTCATCAAAAGTACAAACGTGCTAGAAAGGTAGAAAAGATTAAAAAATTTAATAAAACAATCAAAAAATACTTTGGTCTTTCCTATTAATAATAACCATTTTGAATGATAAGTTAGGTATAAAGTGTTAGATTTGCAAATAAGAACTGTTTTCTGCATTTAAATGATTACCCAACACTTATTTTTCTAATTTCAAGCTTTTAATTAATCATTATTAGAATCTGGATAAATAGGAGTACTTAATATTATATTTCAAGCTAAATTATAGATATTTATGCTATTTGCGTATTAAATATTTGACTTACAAGTAAGAATAAATTTTCAAAAGTTTGAAATTAAGTCTCCATTCCAAAAATGTGTTCTACTAAACCTTACTAATCTGCGAGCTAGAATAAAATTTGACATCATTTACCCATGAATTTTACGTTTTATTAAAGAAAAAAAAAACAACAAAAAAAAACAACTCATACATGGATATAATTTCAAGATCAGAATTATCTACAAGACAATGAAATTTAGTTAAAATTTAATAAAAGCTATGTTTAGGAGATTTTTTTTAATCAAAATAAATAAATAAATATAAATACACAGAAAGAAAGAAAATATTAGAAAAATCTGAATATGTTTCAATTTACTAAAGATTTACTTCAAGATTAAATGTACATAAAATGCAGTTGATTTAGATTAAATGATCACATATACAGATCAATACATGCCCAAGTTTTAAAGTAATGTATGTACTAGCAGTACTCACACTGCATTAATATACTGTACATCCCCCTTGCGCATTTGCACAAACCTCTACTGTCACATGTCTATGATCATATAGATGACAAATATTATCCTGTGATACATTATTCCACACCTCTTTTGCCTGTTGATACAATATAGTAAGAGATAAATAATGTAAGCTAACTGAACAAGTTGTGATTGTATTCAGGTCAAAATTGGCATTGTCCTCCTGGGTGCTGCAGTATTATTTCCATTAACATATATGCAAATCATAAAATATATGCCTTATAGCAAAATTGGTTGATCTTGAAAAAATTAACATGTCTACAAACCTACTATAAAAATAACAGGTAATTTTTAAGCCTGTAAAAAATGTATCCACCAAAACCAATAACCTCTACTAAAATATAGTGCTGTTTTGTTTATTTTTAGATATACATTTTCACGTTGTTCTGTAAGAATGAAGTGAAGCTGTAATTATATAGAGGACTCTTCAATCATTTTCAACATATGAGGGTCCAGTAGCTCAGTTCTTAGAACAGCTGGACTACCTGCACATGACTTGATTATAGTGATGAAGGCTTGTGCAGAACCAACCACACTTTTTAGAAAGAGATAAAAACAGAACTAGTGCAAAAGGTCCTCAAAACAACCCTCCTCAGGTTTTGAATTCAGAGATGTCCTTCTCCTAGACTGGTTGTGACCAAAAGCTCAGTCTGTCCTGCTATTTACCCATAGTTGGAGGGAGAAAGAGATGGATTCATACCTTCCGAAGGGTATTTGCAAGTAAATGAATCTAATGACCTTTACTGAATTTGTACCCTGCTCTCAGATTTCCCAATCTGAGCTGATACTCCAGCATGCCTCTTATGATGAGGGTCCTGGAGTTCAGTTTTTATATATATATATATATATATATATATATATAAATATATAAAGCTCTTATTACTAAAATTTTAATTTCAGTTGATATGTGTTTGAAAAGACTTTTTTAAAGAATGATTAAAAACTAATTACAAAATTTTTTAAAGAAAATGTACCTATCAACTGGAAGATCACACACACGCACACACATATATATAGATAGATATGTGTGTGTGTGCACGCACACATGGTGTGGCAGAAAAACCTTTCATATAACAGTAGAACAAAATATTCATCATCAGCTGCTGCTGCTTCATTCTTATTTTTCATTCAAATTAGGACACTGCCTAATCTTCTAATCAGAAATTATTTAAAAACAATAAGAAAACTAGTCTGTCTAAATCCTTTAGCTATTTATCATTGAATCTGATAAATCTTCAACATAACCAGCTGAAACCTTTTATTAATATATAATTGAATGTGGGAATTTGTTCTTGTCTTAAAGATACAGATTTCTTTGAGAAGTCAAATAATATTATCAAGCCTAGAATTAGCCATCTACACAAACTTGACAGAATTGAATAGACGCTCACAGAAACTATTTCATTAAACAAGTAATTTATACAAATGAAGTAATTATAAATGGTCATAATAACTAATACTTGGTTGACATCCCCTTCTAGGCATGCTAGCGATGAGTTCACAAATATCATCTTGAGGGATTTCTTGCCATGTTTAATGCAACAATCCTAAAAATTCGGGCTTAGAAGATTGCTTCTTGTTCTTTTTGTGAAGTTTTCGATCTAATATGCCCCAAACGTGTTCCATAGGGTTAATATCCTGGAATTGACTTGGCCATGGGAGTTTACTGATCCCATTTTGTCTCAACCAATGTTGCATTGCTTGAGCAGTGTAACATGGAGCTCCATCTTCCATAAATAGGGAATCAACTTTGCTCATTCTACTACTTGAGAATATTGGAAGGAGCCCTTTCTTTTATATAGAAGCATATTTGGCTGAATTGATGTTTCCTTCACACTCCACAAGCACTGAGCAATCATCACTCCAAATTGCACCCTATACCATTACTGAAAGGCTTCCATGTTTCACAATTGGCTGCAGTCTTAAAATCAAACTCTTGACTACAGTCTCCATACCCATACTCTTCCACTGTCGGAAAATAATGCGAATCTTTACTCATCAGAGAAAATGACAGTGGTCCGAAAGGTCACAGGTCTCTCCACCATCTCATGAGCCCAATCCTTTCTGTGTTTGATATTGGCTGGACGGAGAAGTGGTTTCCCTCACAGCTCTGCCATAGTAGCCCAGCTTGTGAAGATACCTGACAGCTGTTCTGGGATTGACATCAACTTGTATTGCTATGTCAGAGGCCTTGCAACATGAATCTTGTTCAACATTTCTTTGGACAAGATGCATGGTTCTTTCAGACGGCCCAGGGCAGCCTGGATGAGGTTTTGTGCACTTCTTGCCCTCTCTGGTGAATTGTATGATCACTTTATTAACAGTAGAAAGGGGTATTGAAAGATTTTCAGATATTTTTCTTTGACTAACACCTTCATGCTGGCCCACGATACATCCTCGCTGAAATTCAGATAGGTCTGATGCTCCTTTGGTTCGTGGCATGTTCCAGTATTGTTATCTGCAATTTTAATCAAATAATCTATGTTAATTTATCTTGGTTATTAAAAAAAAAAATTAGAAATAAAATTTATCTTGGTGTCTATTCAATTCTGTCATATCTGTGTATATATGGAGACAGATACAAAATAATATATCTATTACTTAAAAATAAGAAACCTCATGATTCATGGCTGTGAATATAAAGATTGAAACGAAGATTCTAATTATGAATTATATTTGCATCTTTAATAGTGAAAATATAAATTTATCAAGAAAAAAATAAACCAATTCCATCACAATCTGAACCCTGTTAGTTAAAGAGTACTAATTCTGAATAACATTAATTTGATCCGTGTTAAAAGCTCAATTTTAATTTAAAAAAAACAAAAAAAAAAACACCAAGTGTCAAAAATTTGAGAAACTATCACAATTTAAAACCTGTTTTTAATCTTATACTTTTTAAAAACTTTAAATAAGATACAACTCACTTTAGCACCAAAAACTATTTTTAAAGCCAAAAAGTAATCATTTAAGGCAAAAATGAATCAACTTAAAAAAGAAACTAAATTACACTTCCATATTTATTTCAATGAAAACAATTTTATATTGTCAGACTGTAAATTTGGTGGTATTTCATAATACAATTAGATATTAAAAAAAAAATGTTTTACTCTTAACTGAAGCACTTCCAAGGAAAACATGAACTTGTTTAGAATGAAATAGAAATAAAATACTAGATATGGACATCTTGGTATTGCTTTGTCAAGAAAAAAAGAAAAAAAAGAAAAAAAGCTGTCAATGAATAAAACATGGCTCAACACTTATCAATGGTAAGACTCAAATAACAAGGAAAAGAAAGCAATTAATACGAGCATTAAGAAATAAACAGAGGATGTCATGGTGGCTGGGATAAGAGAACTTTATGTATCTAATCTTGTGTGTAATCTCTTTCAAAAAGTTATATCAGATATAAGGATATGGTAATGGAAACCCTATCTGGGTCAGAAAAGTTAAATGTTTTCCAAATTTGGGGCAAACGAAAAACTTTTATAGTCAGAAAACATCAAAGATCCCTTTTTCCACACACAAAAAGTTTGTTCAGGATTAGAAGTCTGAAAATGAATTATCTGGTCAAAAGTAAAAATAAATAAAACCCATGACAGGTTTTAAGTTTCTATAGTTATGAAATAAGATACCCTTAACCTGATAAAATAATCTTTTATAAATATACTAGTAAGAAATTTACAAAGAAATATAATGAACATTAAAGAACAAACATTTTTTTATGTGAATAATAGTGATGATGAGCATGTGATTTAATGAATATTAGTGTGCTGAAAATAGGATTGGTATGCCAAGTTCAAATTCTAAGCTAGTCTGTTGTATTCACTTTTCCACAAATTTTCCCTTCAGCTATGAGTTAAATAGCAAGGTAGATTGGGAACACTAAGAGAAAGAAAACTGAATTCCAAAATACAAGACAACAGCAAGCTACTCCACTATCTTTCCCAAGATTAATTTGTTTTTTACAGCTTATGAACATTTGGCAGGTTATTTATTTCAAGCCATCAAATATTTTTTGATTGCAAGAATTATTTTTGAGAGATAATGATTTTTTGATATGAGACCTATGATTTAACTCATAGTAAAGAGAGGAGGTGATTTCATATCTTTCCCAAGAGGACTTAGCACTCGTTCCAAGTTATTCATTATATCAACTGCACATCCAAGCTTACAGCATACCTGGTATTCCTAAGCAGTCACCTATTTAGGAACTAACCAGGCTTGATACTGTTTAAGTCAGGTGATCAGACAAGAACTCGTGTTTAAATGTGATATGGCTCTCAGCCAGCTCTTCCAAAGAATCCAAGGTAATTCACATTCAATAAAGACAAATCTGTGAAGAGTGATGAGCACCTGTCCTGAAGAGACATGGCATTGAGAAGGAAGAGTGATGAAACAGATTTAAAGTTGGTGCTCAGATTCATGATATTAACTGACAATAACTTACCTCAAACTAAAAATAGGATACAGCTTAGTTCAGAGAGATTGATATTATTCCAAAGAAAAACATTTTTAAACCGAAATGGATAATAAAAATATTCTGCAGTTAAAATTAAAGAAAAACTGGCAATTAGCTTTCATATATCCTTGTAATATTTGATTGAAATTGAAAAAAAAAAAAAATGTCCATATATCAGAGTGGCAAGCACCACCTTTAGTGACTATATGAAAGTTTAATATCCATATTTTTTTTTAGATTGTCATCAATACTTTTCTCATCCCCGCCACCGCAATGTTTTGGTCTGTTCATTTTTCAGCCTTCAAATGGAATGAAATGATTAAAGTATGTGCAAGGACAGTGGAGGTGAGGAACAAAAAATAATCATTGTGTGCCAGGAAACATTTTATAATATTGATCAGTGAAAAACAATGATTATCAAAAAAGAAAAAAAAAAAATTATAGAAATCAATTACTGAGCTGGTTGTCATTTGTGGGTAATGGGTTATTTCCTACCTTTCAGATCATTTCTCACAAATAAAATGCCACAAACTTACTGCAACTATCGCTATTTCCATGCTACATGCACAAAGCCATATCAGCCTCATTTCCTTAGTATTCCATTGTTAAGAAGGAAGTTCCACAGACTGCACCAAGAACTGCTACTTTACAGAACAAATACCCCAGTGAAGTTGTTTCCTCGATCACTACTAACTTAAATCTCTTTAGGGTTAGAGAGATAACTATCTATCCTCATAATCAGAACGTTCTTAATGATTGAGTAATCCTCTACAGTAAGTGGCTCTTGGGACTTGTATTAGGTAAACACTTAGTAAAAAAAAAAATAATAATAAAAACAAAAAAATTTCAAACATGACAATGGAGAAGCATTGATAAAAAAAAATATCTTGATGTCCAGATCCTAACATCAAATGATGAGTCAGATGAGATTGATAACTAAAAAACTATAATAATAAACATGTAATAAACTAATATATTAATATTATATCTTATATTGAATTGAACTCATATAATAAACTTCATATTACATAAATAATTTTATACAAGTAAAATGTTTTGTTTTTTATTAATTCATTTTTGACAAATTAATTTCATAAAATAGTTCTGTCCTAATGCATTGTTTTCTGGTCATATTTCACAAAGTGCAGTTATGGCATTATTTTTGCCAAAATTTCATTGCTTATCAACAAGATGGAAATTTTACTAATTCTTGTTTATGCAATGCATAAATTATGTTAAAAAAAAATGGGTTATCAACAAACAGGATTAAAAATCTCCAAAATAATTAAATGATATAACTTTCCAAATTACTTTTCACTGGAACAATCACTTTCTTAATGAAAAGAATGACAATAGCCAGTACTAGTTATGCAATAAAGTATACCAAATATCTAAATTATGAACTAACTATAGTCAGACTATTGCCCTCATCTTTATTTTTTTTTTTACTATCACATTTCAATCACTGCGCCATTTGACCTTCTTCACATCCATGTTGATTTGGGTAACCTTAAACAAATTTCAAATCAAACTTTCAAAATTCTGAGTTACCCAGAAGGCACAACAGCCAAAATTTTGTGATAATAAAGATGAGGAAAGCAGTCTGAATATAAATAATGATAACTCCTCATCTCATAAATTAAGACAGAAATTATGACCTAATATAACATTATCATTTAATAAATGGCTTCTGCCTGGAACACTATTAAGTAGGTATCAATACTTTTGGAGTAAGACTTGTAAAAGTGTGTCCATTATTAGTCAAGATGAAAACTGTTCTTGTAATCCTTTGCTTTTGTTCTTATGATACATCATAGATATATTCTATGTTGTGTGTGTGTGTGTGTGTGTGTGTGTGTATATATTTATAGGCAGGTTTTGAAGGCTATCACAATGTGTTTAGTAAAATAAAGGACGGTAAAGGTGTTGGGTATTACCTATTTATTAATCATTAATATTTCAAAATCATAGTCTCTTCTTCAGAATGATAGGAGAGCTTAATTTCACGTCCACTCGTGGTCTGTGCCTTTATTTTAATAAACGCATTGTGATAGCTTTCAAAACCTACACATACACCTAATATATACAATGCTTCAACCAAATTACAAAACTCTCCTATATATATATATATATATATATATATATATAAAAAAAAGACTGGTTTTAGTTCAGGGTAGCTTTTAAGCTTGTTGCCCTTTCCCATGTTTATATATTTATTGGATATAATAAGAAAGCTCCACACTGACTGAATTAATAACTGATAAAAGCCAAAACAGAACTCCCCATGATGAATTTTAAGTTTCACTCAACTCAGTTAATATTCTGATAGCAGCAGATTTAATTTCTGGTACACTTCATTGAATCTATTTTTCTGGATGTTAAATTTTTAAAAATTCAAATTTTTTTTCTTACCTTACTTTGTGTGTTGCATAAATGTTTCAATATCCTTATGTCAGTCAAAATTTCAGTTAGCTCTAGATACTTGTTTGTAATTGTTCTGGCAGCAATGGCTGATTTTATTTATTTTCCTTTGAATTTCTAAGGAAAGGTATCTTACAATTTTCTTGTCACTAGTAAGAGATCTAAGTTAAAACTTTGTAAAAAAATTTTTTCCTTGACTTTTTTTTGGGGGGGGGGGGGATTTGAGTAGATAGAACCTGCTATTGCCTGGTTCAGACTTCTTTTTAACAGCAGCAGCAGAGGCTCATCCCTTGTTTCCTGTTGAGGAAGGAGTTCCTTTTTTTTTCCTCATGTCTTAATAAGGGTGTTGTCGCAAGATTTTTGTAATGTGTGGATGGTGGTAATGTCTCTTCATTCTGAGAGTAGTAGGTTGGCAGTTTCCTGGTTGCTGCTTACGACTGGTAGTTAGGAGCTAAAACTCGTGTAGTGTCTTGAGAGGCTGCTCAGATCAACAGTTGAATAATATCAAGGTTTCTTGTAGTATCATGTCATCTATGGATGGGTGTCTCTGCAACTGACTCCTGTAGGCACCCCTGAGGCCACATTATGCTGCAGTCTTCACCAGTTCCCTTCCTACACGTTACATTTGATGACCGACTGATACTACTACTATAGTCTTCTCCTTACCAAAAAATTTAATTATGGCAACACACAAAGGAAGAAAAAACTAAACCAGCCAAACATAAATCACCTAATCTAGACATCTTTCTTGAACATCCATGGTATCTGTACCAACTTTCGCAGCATTGAATCCTTCCTCCAAGTAAACTCATCTGACATCTTAGCTCTCTATGAAACTAACCTTGACCCTTCTATCCCTTCCTGATTTCTATATCCCTGGTTACCTTCCCCCTTTTAAAGAAGGACTCCAATGCCCATATGCATGGACTTAGCGATTATGTCAGCAAACATCTCCCTTCTCTTTCTAGCTAGAGTGATTTCTCTTGAATCTCCATATCATTCCTACATGTCTCCATCTATCTCTACCACTCCCGACTGTCCTATACTAGACAGCATCTCGAACAATATAGACAAGGCCATTTCCTCTCATCTATTCATTAATATATTTGTGTTCAGAGACTTTAATGTCCACCACGCCAAGTGGCTGAAAAACTTTCAGAGATCTTGCTGGTGTCCATACCATGAACTTTTCAATCACTCAATCTCTTATGCAAGTAGTGGATTTTACCATGCATTTCCCTTATAATCCTAATGAACTCGGCTCACTGTGAGATCTGTTTCACTTCTATCTCTGACTCTTGCCATGTCATGCAGCTTTTCCCCTCTTGGAGACTGATCATGCTGTGGTTTCCGTTAATCTCTCTCTCTCTCTCTCTCCACCCACTTCCTTCCAGGAACCTCTGACCAGCAGAATATCTTATTGATATCAAAAAGCAGACTGGGAGTTGTTCCGTGATTTTCTGTGTGATGTTCCTTGGAAGAAAGTTTTTAGTCTTCCTGTTGAAGACTGTGTATCTAAGGCTTCCTCTTGGGTTAAAAATGGCATTAGTGCTTTCATCCCAGCCAGGAATTTCTGACAAACCTCATTCATCCTTTTGATTCTTCCCTGCTTGCTCAGCTGCTATTGCCCACAGGAATTACTTCTTCCAGCTTTATCAAAGCCACACGTCTGACTATAATAGGTGCCTTTTTTCCTCTGCTCATAATGAGTGTAAGAGGATCGATGTTAAGCTGTTTGCTGACAGAATGAAGCAGTATATAGCATTCCACAAGTTCAGCTCCAAATACTACTGGCAGCTCTGCAAAAGTCTGTTAAACAACAGCAAGTTCTCAATTTTTCTTTTAAATCAATAAATGAGGTCCTCACAGCTACTGCAGACAAATCTGCTGGCCTTGATTGCAGATTCTTCACTGAATCCACATTTGATTTGTCTAGAGTATCTACACCCAACTTTCCACCCAGAACTGAGGCTCAATTGAGTGACATTTACATTACCAGCTCACTAGTCTCAAAAATAATTTAAAAACTTGACCCTCATATGGTGAGTGGCGGTGATGGAATCCCAATCATGATCATGAAGAAATGTGCCCCTAAACTCTACTGCCTCTCTGCAGTTCTTGTTTTTAAGAACTCTGGAGAATCCTCAGACCTCTCTAATTATTGCCCTATCAGCCTACTACCGATTTTTGGCAAAGTTTCAAGGCTATCATCAATGCTGAAACAGTTCAACATCTCTCAGCTCACAGCCTCTTTTTCACTAAGTCTACTGCTGATATGCTAATGTCACATCACTGAGTATATATAGCAGGCACTCGATAACAACAAAGCTGGAGCTATTGCCCTGGATATATCTAAAGTATTTGACAGAGTCTGGCATACTGGCCTTCTGTACAAGTGAAGTGATGGCATAACTGGACACTTGCTTGATCTAATCCAATCATTCCTATAAATCATATAATGGAGGTAGTATTGAATGAGAAGGTTTCCAAATCCTACCATACAAACACAGGTGTCCCTTAAGGCTCTATTCTAGGTCCTACACTTTTTCTGATATTCTTCAACAATCTCTATGTAATCAGATCCCAAGTAGGCATTTATGCTGACAACACCACCATTTACTCTTACTTTGATAAGAAATCTGTTGAGGCCGACAAAGGAAACCTCACTGCCTATCTTGAAAAGGACCTCCAATCTGTGGTGGACTGAGGTAAGAAATGGCTCGTAAATTTTAATGTTTCCAAAATGAAGCTATTATCCTTTAACCATCATAGACAATCCCTACTACCCCCCACCAATCAACATGGATCAGGCTAGTCTTTCTGAAAGCAATACACTGCCACTCCAACCTCTCTCAGCCGACCTCAGGTGTAACAACTATATTGAATCAATAGCTAAATCTTCTGTTAGGAAGGTTGGTTTACTGTGTTGGGCTAGGAAATTTTTCTCATATGAATACTGTTGTCACATTTGGTCAGGTGTCCCTGCTATTCATCCTGGGGTTCACGACAATATCCAGAGGAGAATCTGCAATGTTGTCAATCCCGACCTTGTAGCTTGACTCCAGTCACTTTCTCACTGACATAATGTGGCTTCCCTCTCTCTCTTCTACAAATACTTTCATGGCTTCTGCTCTAATGAGCTTAGCTCCCTGGTGTTCCCTCTGCATGAAGCAACTAGGTCCCACCTTTTTACAATGAAACCAATCAAATTTAACTGCAACTCCTACTCTAGCAGCTTTTTCTTTTTGCACTTCACACCTGTGGAAGTCCTTTCTGTATACTTGCTTCTGATAACTACAATATCCAATGTCAATTGCCATCTCTTACTTCCTTGACTTCCATCCTTTCTCCAATACCCCTTGTATCTTTTTTCTCTCTTTCCATTATAATTCAGCACTCTTCACACCAGTGTTCCCATCCTACTCTTACCCAGTCTCTGACATCTCAGTGACCTGTTCCTCTTTCTCTTCACTCTCTTATGTAACCCCCTGAGGACCAATTTGTAAAGATGAGGTTCACCAAATCACTCTTGAAATAGAAATCCTCATTTCTCAAGCATCAGTTTTTTTGCAAGTGCATTTGTTTGCTGGCAAAATATCGTGTTGAGGTACCCCCGATAAATATTGAAAATCAATTTTTTATATATATATATATATATATATATATATATATATATAAATGAAAGGCAAGATGTTTGTGTGTGTGTATTTCTTTATCTGTATTTTTTTTTCAGCCCTTTTATTTTAGTTTCGGGTTTGGCTCTAAGTAGGTATAATTGTAGTTCTTAGTCTCAGCCATGATACCATTTACTCAGAGGACTTATTTAGTCTTCAAAATTCAGTTTACGATGAAAAAGAACTTATTTGATATTGATACCAGGAAATCAAAATTTGACTTACATCCATTCATTTTTCTTTCAGTCTATGGTTTCACTTTAACTGGAAACAACTATTGCTTTTTAGTCTTTCGTGCCAATGTCCAAGGAGTCTGAGCTCCAGGAGCATGGATTAGTTTTAAAGCTTTCATTACACTCGAGGAATGCCGGGCTATGCTGCTAGTAAATCAATAAAGCTCAAAATAATTTTTTTGTTTACAATTGGTGCCTGTTATTTAAAAGTACATTTTCTTTCAGATTGGGTAGTAAAAAAAAAAAACTACACCGAATATATATTTTTAAGGAATTTACACATCCTTTTTTTTTTAAAATTCATCCTGCTGATATAAATCAATGTTTGAAGAATTGAAAATGTCAAGTTTAATGCCATTTTTGAGTGTGAACCATTTTTTAAAAAATTTATTATTTACTTTTTCATTTTTGCATATGTCAAATTATTTTTTGTATGGATATTCAAAATGGAAATAATTTGGAATTGCCTCCTTTGGCTGAGTAATCTTCCTCATCAGAAGAGTAATCTAATAATTCAGTAACTTAAATTCAGAATAATTACAAAAGGCGTCATTAGATGAAATTAAATATTTTATGGCATCAAACAGGTAGGAAAATAAAAAAATAAAAGCACTAAGTATAATTCCATTAGTTTTTCATTTATTCTTTTTTTTATATACTTCTAATGCAACATAAAAATGGAATTATTCTAAGTTTCATAAAAGTATAAAATAAATATTCTTGAACTATTAGTTATGTAAGGTTAAAGATTTAATTTAGTTTAAATGAATACCAATTTCTTGATTATTTCTTTAATTTTCCACACTTTTTAATAGGTACCTCTAAAAATTTGCTAAAAAGCATATAATAAAAAGCCCTAAACTTGATAAAAAACAAAGTTTTATCATCAAAATGTAACAAAGATGAGGGCAATAGTCCAAATGATGTAAATACTGAAAATGTTTGTCATTATTAAGAGGAAAGACCAAAGTATTTTTTGATCATTTCATTAAAATTTTTTAATCCTTTCTAGCACATAAAACTTTAATTAAAAATCTTGTCTCTCTTGCACCAGAAGGTAGGCAAAAGATTAGTATAGAAAATTTAGCATCTTTTCTGTGGTTAAAAAACATCACATTGTAAAAATTCTTGCAAAAATCAAATTGTCAGATTTTAATTAATTTTTGTTTTTTAATTTATTCACAAATGAATGAATTAAATTATTTTAAAAAGTTTTTGTGGTATTTTTTTTTCAGAAAATTTTGGTAAAAATCGAGTTTTCATAAGTTACCTCCACCTAATTTTATGAAATTTCAAATTAAAATTCCACTCTCTTCATGTTAAAAGTAGGACTCTTTGGAGAATTTAAATCATTAAATCATTTTTTTTTTGTCAAACAGAAATACCATTTACTGAAAATCAGTTCAGAATAACAAGATAAAAAAATGCAATAAATCTATAAAATGAATTAAAAAATAAAGAAATTAAAGCTTTTAATAGCTTTTATAAATAAGAAAGACACTATTGTCTTAAGAAAACTTTTTTGATGAATGACTTTACAAGAATTGTTTTCATTCTTTTTATCAAATTTTAATTAGAATAAGTTAAATTAATAATTTTAGTTTTAAATATTTTAAAATTCTGTACTAATTTGACCCTTTTATCAAGTAAAAACTATTTACTAATCATAAATGGAAAAGTTTAATACAAACAGTTAGAGACCAATATTTATTAAAAGAATTAAAAATTTTTTTGTACATGTATAAACATGCTGATTTTTGTAGATAATGGTTCCCATACACAACATTATCAGAAAATAATAGTAATAACTATAAATTTAAAGCCAAAATTTCTAAAATTCAATAAAACATTAGATTAGAGAATATTTTCCTAAATTTTTAAGATTGTCAAGTACTTAAAAATGATATAATGGTAGGTCACATTATATTCAATCATCTTTTTTTACAGTTAAAGCCTCCATGGAAGATTAGATAAACAACCATCTGTCAAACATATCAATAGCTTAAATAAAGAGCTATTGTTATGTTAAAAAAATGTATTTCTGCACTATTTTAAACTGAAACTAAAGATTTGTTTCAAATCAAATTAATTATACTTTAAATCTGCTAATATTCATCAAACAATTTCATAAAAGTACATTTTTATTTTGGGAAGATTTAATAAAAGAGAATTACATTGCTATGAAATACAACTAAAAAAAAAAGGGTGCTAAATATTTTACTTTTTGGAAATACAAAGATCTATTACCTTGAAATTAAAACTAAAAATCTTCAAGCTTTATTTTTAAAAAATTCATTTTAAAAACTTAGATATCACATTTTCCATATTTACTAGCCCTCCCACGCAAGGCCAGATGTGACACATGGTCATTTTATAGTGGGTATTCCCAGCCATATAGCCGAGCCAAAAAATATCTGTATTTTTCCCCAGTCGTGTTTCCGCCAAAGGGTAGAACCACGACTGGGTTTGTGCTCTCTGCTCAGAAGCAGAGAGCTGACAGTGTCATAGAGCAGTCAGGCGATTTTCTGTGGTGGTACCTACTTTTTAAGAGTCTAGGATGACAATAGAAAGCTTACAGGTTATGGTGCATAAATAAACATTTTCATGTTTTAAGCAAAAAAAGAAAAAAAGAAGAAAAAAACATTACTTTTAAAAAATTTAGTTAATGCTTAAATTTACTCATCTACTTTGAAACATCTCTAGGATAAATATCAGAACTTTGAATTTATTTTTTTACATTTGTCTATAATGAAAGTTCAATAAGTGATAAATGAACATATCAAAGTTTTAAAATAGTTTATTTCTACTAATTCATGATACTTAAGGTTTAAAATTAACTTTTATAAATGAAAAAAAACTTTCATTTTAGCTTTCATTGAAAGCTAAAGGATTAAATTTACTATTTCCAGTAAGCAAAATACTCTGGTATATTTCAGATAAAAATTATATTGATTGGAATATTTTTTTTGTAAAATATCTGATTAGCAGAATTTTTTTTTTTTTTAGACATCTTTCATTGCAATGAAAATCCCTGCATTAAAAATCTTAAAAAAAAAAAAAAAAAAAAAATTCTGGAACTTTGAGGAATATTAACTGATTTAAAAAAAAATATTTAAGTCTAAGATAACACAAAACTGTATTTTAAAAACAAAACAGTAGCTGTGTTCATAACTGACATCACCATGTTTTGCGTAATTAACAAAATGATG
This sequence comes from Ascarosepion bandense, assembly GCA_037127315.1. Classification (NCBI taxonomy): domain Eukaryota; kingdom Metazoa; phylum Mollusca; class Cephalopoda; order Sepiida; family Sepiidae; genus Ascarosepion; species Ascarosepion bandense. Next base: position 239,739 of record JBBBDQ010000235.1, on the reverse strand, counting down.
ACAGGTCATGAGATACTGACTGTTATTCAATGGAGACTATATGAAACATAACTTAAGAAAATGCCTTTTTTATATAATTCTTAAGTACTCAATCTAAAAAATATTGGAAAATTTTCTCTGTAATTGACCATACTTTCAAAAATGGGAATTTTCTTTTTTTTTTTTTTAAATCATATCACCCCAAGCAAGGCGGTAACGCCACCGATGTGCAGGGGGCTATGTAAGAGTGAAAAGATTAGAAAAGAGAAAGCCAGAAACCACATCCTAAACAGGGAGCAAGGGATGAGCCTCTTCACCTGTTCAATAGACGTGGGTGGAGTGGGAAACAGGCAATAGTTTAGTCTATCTATTCCAAGTGAGAAAAAAAAGAAAAGAGTGAAAAGAGAAATCTGGAAACCACATCCTAAACAGGGAACAAGGGAAAATTTTTTCTAAAATTTTGGTGCAAAATGATTTGTATTAAACTTTTCAATTTATAGTTTTTAAATCTTTTAAAATTAAGTTTCAATGGTGTAACTTAAATATTATTAAGTAAAAATTTATTTACTAATCATACACTGTGAAGCTTACCTGATGACCCCAAATATTTTTTTTAAAAATTACTTTTTTCTATGTTCAAACATCCTAATTTTTAATTTCTCCAAGAACGCGAGTTTATACATTACATTATCATTAAAAAGCCATGAGTTTTAAGTAGGTCAGTCAGTTAAGTGCCATATGTGATACATGCCTGGGCAATCATGTCTCGAAAGAGACATGACTGACTGGGCAGAAGATTATCCTGCAGTAGGTTGCCATTGCTTTCTGCGGTAGACTGGTTGCTAACCAAGGCTATAGAACCCAATCTGTCCTGTTATTTAACCCATAACTGGAAGGAATAGATGGATTAATACCTTTCCCAAGGGTATTTGCACCTAAGTGAATGTAATGAATTCGGCTGGAATTCGAACTCGGCTCTCCGATTTCTCGTTCCGAGCCGATATCCACTGCACCACAACGCACACACAAAAAAAAAAAAAACAACAGAATGGAAAAAGTCCTTAACTTTATGAAAAGTTTCTCCATGAAAATGTCTTATTATTGAGAGAGAGAGAGAGAGAAAATATTTTTAATTACATCTTTTCTAACATGTTTGAAATTTTTGAAAAAGTGTTTTACCAAAGTTTACTATGAATAATGTAATCATAGTAAAATATTTTTATTTTTCCCGGTGAAAAAAACACATTAATTTGGAAATTCTTGCAAAATCAAGTAATTGCCAGATAGTAATGAAACTTTCAAGGCTTATTCACAAATGAAAAAAAATTGTTTTTAAAAAATCTTGGTAAAAATATTTTTCTTTACAGCTTTTACCCACCCCTATCTATGTAAATTAGCTTTTAATAACAATGAAATTATATAACGACAGAGGCAACTCAATTTATGAAATGTTACGGCATTAATTTTATTTTTAATATCTATAAGCCCTCAATCCTCCCTCTAATCAACTAATTTGAGGTCGTCGCCTCTTCAACAGACAAGGCTGGGTGCTTCGCTCGCAGATTCTCTAACTAGACACTGAACTCGTCTGGAGTATCTGTACCTGACTGACATACTAATTACTCCCTCAGTGGTCTCCAAAATAATCTCTAAGCTTGACCCCCATAAGGCGAGCGGTGGCGGCGGAATACCCATCATTATCCTCAAGAAATGTGCTCCTGAACTATCCTCTGTTCTCTCTAAACTCTATAACTACTGCCTTTCTGCTTTCGTGCCTGCTGGAAATCCTCCCTCGTGATTCCTATATATAAAAATATTGGAGAAGCCTCAGACTCCGCTAATTATCGCCCTATCAGCCCCCTACTGATCTTTGGCAAAGTGTTCAAAGCCATCATCAGCAACAAGGTGGTACAACATCTCACAGCCCATAGACACTTCTGACAAACAGTATGGCTTCCGCTTCACCAGGTCTACTGCTGATATGCTCACGACCATCACCGAGTATATACACCAGGCCCTTGACAAAAACGACGAAGCCCAAACTGTGGCCCTTGACATCTCCAAAGCATTTAACAGAATCTGGCATGCTGGCCTTCTATGCAAGCTGCAGGGCTATGGTATAACTGGACAATTGTATGACCCAATCCAGTCCTTCCTTTCAAACCGTACAATGAGGGTGGTATTGAACAGACAAGCCTCCCAATACTATCACATGAATGCGAGTGTCCCTCAAGGCCCTATTCTAGGTCCTACGCTTTTCCTTATCTATATTAATGATCTCCCTGATGTAATAAGATCCCAAGTGGGCATATATGCTGATGACACTACAGTTTACTCTCATCTCAATCAAAAAATCTACTGAGGCTGAAAAAGCAAACCTCGCTGCCGAGCTTGAAAAGGACCTCCAAAACAAAGCTGCTATCTAATAACCACCACAGACAATCGTTCCTCCCGCCCATTAACATGGATCAAGCATTTCTCCCTGAAAGTGAAACATTGCGCCTCCTAGGGTTAACTCTCACATCCAACCTCAAGTGGAATAACTAAATAGAATCCATAACTAAATTCACTGCTAAGAAAGTCAGTTCTGTGTAGGGCCAGGAAATTTTCCCCATCCCAAACAATCCTGTACATATACAAGTCTACCATTCTACGTTCATTGAGTATTGCTGCCATATTTGATCTGGTGCTTCTGCTATCTACTTAGATGTCCTCGACTGAATTCAACGGAGAATCTGTAATGTAACTGATCATGACTTGGCAGCTAGGGTACAGTTGCTTTCTCAACAACGCAGTGTGGCTTCCCTATGTCTCTTCTACAAATACTTTCACGGCTTCTGCTCCGATGAACTTAGCTCACTGGTACCCCCTATATATGAATTTCCTCAAGCCACAAGATTAACAACTAGGTCCCACCCTTTTACTGTGAAACCAATAGCAGCAGCTTTTCTCACACTTCCCGCCTGTGGAATTCTCTTCTGCATACTTGCTTTCCCACCAGTTACAATCTTTAAGAATTTAAATGTAAAGTCAATAGTCATCTCCTGTCTCACTAACTTATATCCTCTCTCTCATGCTTTTTCTTCATCCACCCCACTCATCAGTACTCTCTTCCTGACACCCCCTGCAACCTCTCACGCCTCATAACATTCCTCCTATGTAACCTCCAGCAAAACAGTGGCAGTAAAATGTCTTGCTTGGGGCGCCACATAAAAAACAAAAACAAAGCTCCACAAATTGTGAATTTCACAATTTTTTTTAAACAAAATTAGGAAACGAGGAATTAAAATATAAAACTTACTTTAAATTTTGAAGGGATGATTTGCAAGCCTGTTGAATGCTGAAACGTAGGGCATGGGAAACATGGAAATGAGATGAAAGAATTGTACCCTGCCAAAAATATTAATATAGTTTTTTTTTTTCTTCCTATAAGCAGCGCAACCTTTGAAACACATGAGCTTTTAATATCACATACAGCCACATGTTAGAAGAAAACAAGGGTCAACATGCACACACACACAATATTTTATTTTAAAAATGGAATGGCTTGTTTATTTAAGCTTTTTAATTAGTAATAAATATAATCTTCATATATTAACAACTTAGTGTGAATGATGAAGGAAGAAATTTTTAAAGATTTAAACTTTATGAATTATTATAATAAAAATTTTTTTTTTTCAGACTATAATATATCCTTATATTGTTTATAAAACCAATTAAAAATTTTTCTAAATAAAAAATGGTATAGTTTTATTGCATTTTTTCAAAATTCGGTGCAAATTTTCTGAAAAAGGGTACAGTTAGAAAAAAAAAACAAGACATTTGATTAGCATTCTCCAATGACTCCCAAATTAGGTATATGGGCGAACTATCGCAAATTTCTAAACACCAGGAAAATTAATCAGCGGGGGTAACGTTTATTTTTACCAAGATTTTCTAAAAATAATTATTTAAAAAATGATTTCAGTTATTTATGACTAAGTCCTGAAATTTTCATCAAAATCCGACCATTATTTGATTTTTGGAAGCATTTCCAAATTAATGTGTTTTTTTAGTCAGTTAAATCATCAAATGCTATACGTGAAACACGCTTGGGCGATCATGTCTCGAAAGAGACATGACTAACTGGACAGAAGATTATCCCGCAGTAGGTTGCCAGTCAAGGCTATAGAACCCAATCTGTCCTGTTATTTAACCCATAACTGGAAGGAATAGACAGAATATCTAGAAAAATGACTTCGGCGAACCTGAAGGAGACTACCACCACCTTTAAATTTAGTGTTTTTCATTCTTGAAGTTTCCTATTATAAAAAAAAATTTAAAAAAAAATTAATATTTAAATAATTTTATGGGGGCTCAGTTTCTCATACAACGTTATAGTAAATCGATCCTCCATTTTGGAAACACACGCGTTAGGGTTGCATTGTTTTGATTATTTTGGGACGAGTTGTTGCTCTTGTTTTTGTCTTTTTCAAGTTTTCTTCAGTTCTTACGATGGCAACTACCTCGGAAACTCAAAAAAAAATGGCTTTATTAAAAAATTTCGCAAAGGAATTAGTTCTTGAATATGTGCAAGCAAAAAGTTAATTGCACAGGATAAAGTTGTATGAAAAAGTGAGCCCCCGCCAAAAAATTGTTTAAATATTGAAATTTTTACTATTTTATTTTATTTTTTTTTGTCAATCGAAAAATTTAGGATTTAATCGATAAGATTACATTGAAAAATAAGAAAAAAATTGCTAATCAACAAATTTACAGGTGGTGGTAATATCGTACCGGCGAGTGGTTCCAAAATGGAGGACCGATTTACTATGATGAACGTTGTATGAAAAACTGAGTCCCCCACCCCCACTAAAAAAAATTTTTTTTTAAATACTGAAATCTTTTCTAATTTATTTTTGTCAGTCGGAAAATATAGGGTGTAAGCGATAAGATTGTATGAAAAAAGTAAATTAAAATGAAAAGCAACAAATTTAAAAGGTGGTGGTAGTCTCCTTCAGGTCAGCCGTTTCACTACGTTTGCTTAAACCCTTGTAAAAATTGCGTCACTCAAGGATAAAAGAAAAACAAGATTTTAATGCCAAAATTTCGAACATGTTATGAAGAATTAAATTCTTTTTTAAATAATCAAAAATACTTTGATCTAACCTCAATGTATATTTTACCGATAAAACTTGGTTTTTATTTAGTTGTTTGGTCCTTTTATCTTCATATGCTGTTTTTTAAGCAAATTCGCGGAGATACAAAAAAAAAGTATCTGACCAAACAATAAAATTATCATTTATTTAATTAAATTACAAGATAAACACGAGGGAAAATTTAAGTTTAACACCAACAGTGAAAGTGTAAGTAATTATCAGTAACATGAAGTGTTAGGTGAATTGGATTGAGATTTAAATTTTTGCACTATTAGATTGAAAATGTGACAATGTCACTGCAAGAGACTAAGACTAGCTAGAGGCATACGAGTACACGTGAACATCGGGAATAAGTTTTTTAGTACTTACATCGATAACAATTACTTGGAAATTGTTACTGTTAAAAAAAAAAAGCGTAGGTGGCGTAATGCGTTCCAGTTCCCTTTAAAGGCATTTTTTGTGTCATTTGCTAATTATCGTCTTACAAGTTCCTTCTCACAATCTTAAGCCGAAGAATAATAATATCGCGAATATTTTTCAGCAATAGAGTGGAATAATAGATGTGCTTATAGTTTCATGAAACATCGCCACAAACTTACCAAGTAGCAAATAGTCAGCTCTTCCTCTGCCATTGAGTCAAAAGAGCACACGCAAATTTCTGATAATTGATTCTTCTACTTAAAACTTAAGAGTTGCAAATGTCAAAAATGCTTTTTGAAACATTCATAAAAAAAGAAAGAAAAAAAAGCTTTCAAATATAAATTGTGCTTTTTATTTTCGATTATGATCAAAACTTGCTAAAGTAAAGTTTCAAAATTTCCAAAACCATACATAGCTGTTGAAAAACGTCACATTTTCTGGAGAACAGAAAATACAAGAAAGCCTTTTTCGTTCCAATTTAAATCATTATGAGTTACTTTGCATTTAATAATTTAAATTCATGAGTAGTGAATAAATAGTAAATCTTAAGTTAACTGTTGTCAGTTTTTTTCGTTATATTCATTAGTTAACGTTTATTGCTTTCATAAATTCTTTTAGCAAAATTCTAACACTGTCTGCAACAAAACGTAAGATATTTCAGCTAGTTTTAACTTTTCTTTACATTTCGGACAACTCACATTTAAGTTTTTTGTCATTAATTAAACTTTTAATTATGACGAAAAACTTAAATTTCTTAAATCAAAAAACAAGTACTGCGTAATGATAATTGCACGAACACAAACATTGTTAAAGCAAAATAATTTTTAATTTAAGCATTAACAAAAATAATAACAAAAGCTGACTAATGGAAAATGAAAGTCGAAGAGCAAAATAAAATTCTTTCCATTCATTTGAAAAAAAAAGGTATGGCAAATTTCATTCACTTGATAATAAATGGAAAAGTAAATAAACTAACCACTTTTTCTGCAGAATAAACGTTGAAATGTGTTGTCAGATTGTTTTGCTAAAAATAAGTCAAGATAAAACGAACCCGAGAGGCTAAAAATGTGATGTCTCTGTGGTGTACTTTGGTTGAAGATGGCGCCAAAATGCACATAGACTCGTGACATCATCAAAAAATGCGTTGATGTGTGCACACAGAATGAGCGGGAGAAAGTAGCAATGGTGTGAGGCTGAGAGGGAGGAGAGAGACTCGATATGGAGTGGGTGAATAGACATTATTGGTAAAGCAGCTGGGGAGTGAGAAGCAAGAAAAAGAAATATATTATAACATGTTAGGGAGCAGGAGGAGGGATGGTAGCGAGAGAGAAAGAAAGAGATAGAGTAATATTCAATAATAGAGATGGTACAAACTTAAAGGTACAATGACAGAAAAAAAAGATATAAAATGTTGCAGCATGGGGAGACGTGTTATGAAACTGGTATCGTAAGAAATTTCAACAGATTTGTGAGGATCGGGGGAGGTAAAAGTGAATCGAGAGATAGAGAGGGGAAAAGAAACAAAGGTAAAAATGACAAGAAAGGAAAAGCAGAAACGAGAGGGTAAGAGATAACAGAGGGTGAGTGACGGAAGGAAAAGTGAGTGGGAGACGTTGTAAATTAAACAGTAAAGGAAGGTTGGCAGTTGGGGGGGGAAAGAAGCGAGTCAGAAAGTGAGAAGTGATTATATAGTTGTTCGTACGTACATCCAGGAGACCAGTAGGCTGGCTAGAGAAAGGGAAGATACTCCATGTCCTCACCGAAAGTAGAGTAGTAAAAATATATATATATGTATAATAATAAAAAGTAATCACCAAAGGATACGTACATTTTTATTTTTACACAAACGGAGTGGACCGCATGAGAATAACAACCACAGTAAAAGAAAGTAAGTTAAAACCAAGCTTAATAAATACTAAAAAAAACAAAAAACAGGGCCCTGGAGTTTTAAAATCTAAGCGAAAACACAAGTTTATAATTAACAATTAAATAAAAAAAAAAAGAAGAAAGGATTGTATACGAAGAGCGGGTCTCTTGAATCAAAAAATCTCCCTCTATGGTGAATCGGGCCCTGGTGTTTGCCAATCGCCGACCCCGGGATGGCATCCTACGGCAATGAATTTCAAACCAACAAGAGATTCTTGGACAATTTTTGCCAACAGCTGAAGAACAAGAAGGAGGTAGATGAGGGCAAATCAACACCAGTCAAGCTCTGCTACCAATATATCGTACAGAGCGAAGTTGAGGGAGAATGTCTCGAATGGGTACGACAATATCTCATCTGCTGGTAAGTGATTCTTAAGTAACAAAACTCAAATGATAGTAAACATGTATAAATAGCAAACGTTTTTCTATTTTCTTTTTTTTTTTTTAAAGAGAAACTTCTCCATGAAGAAGTAGTGATGATTGCTTCCTCATAAGGCTAAAAATATCGTTAAATTCTCAGTTCGGCAGCTCCTTTTCAGCTTTGTTTTTATTTTAAAGAGTCGTTTTAACTGCATTCTGTTACCCTAAAAAAGAGTGGGGCTTCCTTACACCGCAGTTTTCTGTTCCTCTCTTTTCTTTTTTGTATTCATGACTCTTCCTAGACGTTTAAACCTTAGGGTCACTCTGGGCTGTCTTGTCCCTTCGTGGACATGTAATTAACTTAATTCGATCTTTTTTTTTTCGCGTGTTATTGTAACTGATTTTTGTTTTTAATTTTTTATTTTTGACATGATAAGGCTCAGGTTTAGTGTAAGAACCGGTTGTCTTTGTCTTGTCTTTATTCAAATTTCAAATTATTTAAAAAAGGTCGTTTGGTTTAACTATTCTGCTTTTCTGTTTAATTTGAAAAGAACCCTAAACGTCTTTGAATCATGCAAAGCACGTGTGCATTAAAGCATTATTTCTTGATGCAGTGTGCATGGAAATGTGTCGCATTATTATTTAATTTTTAAATTTTTTACTTGTCTTTTCTTTATCAAACCCTGCTACTTTCTTTTATGCTTAGTATTATATAAGCAGAATTAAATAGAATTTAGATAAATTTAAGATCAAAGGTCCTCCCATCTTCCCCACCAGAGATTTCGTTTATTTTTGAAAGACTTCTCATTCAATGAAACCGAAATCTCAGGTTCAAACTGATTTTATTTTTATCACTATTTCACTTTGATATCCGTAATCATACGTGATCGTAACCACGTCTGTTAAAATTAAAGTCACGATTATCTTTTTTGTTTATGCAATTGAACTTTTAGGGGGGGGGGGGCTGAAATTGATAGTTAAGTTATCTAATAAATGCAGACTGCTAAAATGTGCCAAAAATCGTTATTTTGCACATGTGTAATGATTATATATGTGCATACTTGAATTAAAGATATTAATGATGCGGTGTTTGTAAAAATGTCATATCTCTATTTTAATTATTCGTTCGTTAGTTTTTCTTGCAGTCCTTTGTTGGCTCGTGTCCAATTTCTTCTCGCCGTTTCGTTCAATTAAAAAAAAAAACAACTTTTTCTTGACTATATTTTTTTCTTACAGGGAATTTTTTTTTTTTTATTGCGTCTATCTTGAGCAGATGATTGCCATGTATGCTATCAATATTTTTTATATTATTGCAGACTTAAACCGAAATAAGTCCATGACTACACAAGTACTCACTGATTTAAACTAAAAAAAACTGTTTAGCTTGGTTAAGAGTTGGCGCTTCTTGCTGTTAAGTTTTAGGGGGGGGGGGGCTCTCTTCTTTAAATCTTGATTTAGCACACGTGTGTCGCTGTGTACATTAGATACCTGAGTGACTGTTGAATTTTACGTTTGTCTGTTCATTACATTTTTAAATTCTCTTGGCTGCATCCGTTTTTTCTCGTTGATTCTTGTTAACGTTCTGATTTTCTTTTCTTTTTTTTCTGCTTAAAGCGCTGAAGTCATGGATACCGTGGAAATACCCCTTTTAGAAATCATACCCAATTCCTTTCTCGTGTCCTTAGGAGGCTAGAGAGAGATTGTTTTAATACATGTCGATTTATTTTAAATTTTTAAATGTGTAAAAAGGTGCATTTTAAAAAAAGGGTGCTATAATAAAATGCAATGGTAAAAATTTAAAACCAGACACGCGTCTGTGATAAGATTTTTATTTAAAAAATTAAATTGATTATTATTAGCATTGCAACTTGCAAGTTTCATTTTAGTTTTCAGGATAACCTTTTAACAAAAAAAACCTACACTGTGCACACATATGGGTTTTCCTTTAACACAAATATTTTTTTGCTTGGAAACTAAATACGAATTATTTTTTTTTTTTGTCACGTAAAACACGTACTGTATGTGTTAAAAAAAAAACCCTGAACAGAAAATCTTGGCGGAGAAGTTTGGAAATAATTTCTTTCCTTGTTAAATGTTGTTTATCAGTGTTTGTTTTGTTTTTTTTTTAACTGTAAGAAGCAAGAAGTTCCAATGTTTATGGTACATAATTATTAAATTGTTTGTGCTATATTTCTATTTTTTTAATATTTGCTGTATGAAATTTAAATTTAAAAAAATCTTTACCTTTTTAAGACAGCAAACAAGGTTTCAATCGAGTATTATTTTAATTTTGTTTACGATTCTCTAAGTAAAGTAAACTGCTTTATAGCTAAAAAAAGTTTTAATTTCTAAGCATTGCTCACGTATGTACTGTTGATTCGTAACTGATGATTGTTTGTAGTAGTAAAAACCCTAAAGGTTTTACTTTTAATAAGATTATTTACACAATGGATGCACATGCAATGAGGCATTGTGATTGAATTATTGTGTAAGAGTGGGTTAATATTGCAGTTCGCTAAAAACATCTGCTTTTTGTATTATTAGCACTTTAATCTGTTTGTTTACGCGTTATTTATTTTACTCGCAAACTCTTAGACTGATTCTTATTTTCAGTCAGTGATGAAGTGTAGTAGTGAGTACACATTGTGAGGTTGCCGTGCGCTGTCATGTTTACTGACATTCAAACCAGAAGTTGTATGCGATCACGTTATTATTTTTTATTTTTGTAAATGTTACAATTACGAAAATAATTCTATTATTAAATTTCGACTTCTTGATTTTCGTTAGTGGTAGGCTTATGGTAAATTCTGAATACAAGACTGTGTTGTACTACTCCCCCTCCCCACTAAATTTTATCAATTCTTCACTTGTGCTAGAGATTAATTAAATAAAAAATAATTTAATCTTTCAATTTGAGTTTAAATATAAAGTTTAAAGGTAGTAACAATCACTAAATAAATCATACCTTCATGAAGAAAGAATATCTGAGAATCTAGAGTGTTTGTGTACCGAATGATTACTTGCATCGTGTTTTTAAAAAAAAAAAAAAAAATGTTGGTATTAACATTTTTGGGTCCTTAGGATAAAAAACCGGAGTTTTATTAATTTATATTATTTTATTGAAAAATTGTTGCGCTTTGACCTTCGCTTACAAAAAAAAGAATTTATTCGGACAGCATGTTTGTTGATCATTCGATTTCTCGTTGACAGTAAAAATCAAATTTCGGAACTCTTTTCATTCAATTTTCAGTCTTATTTTTATCATAAGTATGATTATTAATAATTTATTAGTAATTTTAATGCTATTAAAATTGTTTCAAATTGTGTTCATATTATGGAGTTAGGTAAATAATACTTTCATTTTAGATCAAATGTACCCAGTGACTGCCTGAAGGCATCTTTTTCATTCAGAACAAAACCTAACACTTCTGACTGCTTTTAGTTTTTTGGTTTGCATTAAAAAAACCTATGCATTTGGATTTTTAATAGTGTTTTTTGTTTGTTAAAGAAAATGTTCAACATATCGATTTGTTACTTTTTGAGGAGAGTAAACCTAATTTAGATGATTTTTATGTTTAAAATAATAGAGTAAGATTTTAAAAAACGTTTCTACAAACGAAGCTTTAAAAAACACGATAACTATGCTTTGTTCTAAAGATTGAATCAAAGGAGTTTTAAAAAAAGCTTTTGTTTTGTTTGAATGTTGTCTTTCCTCGTAAAGTTTGCCAATGATGAGTTATTGCGTCAATAAAACTAAAAAATTAAAAAAAAAATTCTCAATAAGATTGAAATTGATTGAATTTTCTACAAAGCTGCTTAATGTGAAACTTCTTTTTTTATTTTTAAAATCGTATTTTCTTGCTTTACAAGTTTGCGTGCATTGGTATATCGGTCATTTAAAAAACTTAAATCATTTTGTGAAGAAAACAATAAAACCTGAACACACAATTTGAAATACACCTTGATTGTCAATTGTTTTTTAAACAGTAACTTGTTGGCCAATATAACTTTAAAAATATTTCAAAATTTCTTCAAAGTGCAGGTTAGTATTTTTTCTTCTCTCTCTCTAGACAAACTACAATTTTGTTCACCTCATTTTTTTTTTAATGATTAAGTTATGTCTGTTTATTGGGTCATCGCCGTCTTATAATAAATATGTCAAGGAGAATCTTTCTATGGCATCAACATAGCCGCAATTAACAATAACGTGGGTTGACCAACATTTTTTTCTTTCTACTGCTTAAATTGTGAACACCTGTTTTTTTTATTTTATTTTATTTTAAACTTTTGAAAACATTCTTTCCGTTTTTGCCAGAAACACTTTTTTGTTTAATTATTTGATCGTTTTATGCTCCAATTCTTTTTTTTCAACATTTTTAAAAATTAGAGATAGATTAAAAATAAAAGTAAAACACTTCCTTTTTTTTTTTTTTTTTTTTTTTTAAAACATCCCAAATTAGAGGTGGGATGTTTTAAGTTCTAAAATTGTAAAAAAAAAAAAAAAAATTCAATGTTTACGTTTTAATTTTTACGCTTTGTCATGTTACTGTCGGGGAAATCAACTTTATCTGTGATGTTGGGAGAAAGATTGAATCCCCGAGAAAGCAAGCGTAAGATTGTTTGTAACCTGTCAGAAAAATGGGATTATTTCTGATTCTTTTTAGCTTTTGAGTTTTTTTTTTTTTTACGTAGCAACCAAAGAACAGTCTCGTTTAATTTCAACACAAAAAACGATCATATCGAAATGAGTGAATTCACGTTTACTTTTTTTTTTTTTTTAATTGTTCTGCTTTTTTCTTTATCCCGAAATATTTTACGCTATTTTGTTTTTTGTGATTTATTTCAAATTACACATTTCATTGAATTGAATTTTAAATGCTATGTAAAATGCATTCTTTTTTTTTTTTTCTTTTTAACTCTGGAATTGTCTGCCTCAGCTGTTATTTGTTAATTTAAAATTATCAAATAGTAGATAAACAAAACTTTAATTTGTTTACCTACCGTCTTTAAAACTATTTTTTCACGATAAGTGAAAAAGAGTAAAGACGTTTTTTAATTTTCATTATTTCTGTGCTTATACTCAGTATTTTTTTATTTTTTACACCTTGAAATAAAACCGTGAAGAACAAGTAATCATTTATTTTAAAAAAGTCTTTTTGTGCATAATTTAGAAATTTTACAAATATTGAAAGTTTTTTTCCTTTTTAAAGATACTGAGGCAAAAAAGCGAGAGAAAAAAACAAAAACGACGCCAATATGACAGCAACAGTGTCATATTGGCATCGTTCTTTGCTTTTTTTAGTTTTTCGTCGGTACAACAGTGGCACTCATCTTTTGCTTTTTTACTACATTCCTGCCATCTGTTTCTTCAACAGATCTTTTAAAAAAAGCAGCTATTTTTATTTACCTTCTGAATCCCTTCCATTTTTCTATAGTTTTTTTTTTTTGCTAAAAGTACCTGTTTTAGAAGTATTTAAGTGTTGCTGTTAGTGTTGTACAAAAACAAAAATGTTACTTTGTTCAATAGTTGATCATATCATGTGATGACTTTGATTAAAAATTTTATTTTTTTACAAATACTTTGTAATTTGACCTAGTTAATTTTTATGTTAACGTTAAAGTTTAACGGTTAAACGTAGAAAGAAATAGAATTTTAAATTTTAATTTTTTGCATTTATCTTGCAATGCATCTGTGTAGTGTAATTGGCGATAAATCTAAATTTGTTTAAAATCGAAAATGCTAATTAAAATATGCAGAAATGTAGAATCCTCAAAAATTAATTGTAACATGTTTACATGTGGTCATATTCCCCTTTCAGGCTTTCCTCCTCTTTTGCCTAATTTAGGGTCGGTCATTGGGTACAATAAGCAGTCGTTCTCTAATTGATTGTTATGTATCCATGCATAAACAACTTGGTAAGATTTTATTTGCAGGTGTATTTCGAGATAAGGAATAGGAATCCTATATCCGACATTTCAAACTTAACTTGTCTGTTAACAAGAAAAGGAGACATTCCAATTCTAAGTAGTAAAAAACAAAACAAAAAACATCCATCCACATGCAAGATCCCTGTCTGGTAAATGATAATTTTTTCTTTCTTCGAATCCATAAATTCACCCTCCATTTTAAAAGGACAAAGATTTTTTTTTAACGTAAGCAGTGTAAAAGTTTTTTTTTTGTTTTTAATTTAAAACTTTAAAAACTTTTTTGGGACCGTCAGTGTAAATGATGTACGTTTCTAAGAAAATAATCTGCTCCATGAGCAGGACTGGATTAACACTTAACAGTGACACTCACCAACAAATAAACACGGAAAAAGAAAAAGGCACAACGGGGTTTTCCCTTTCTTCTGTGACACTGCAAAGTATTACTATTATGGCATAATTATGCAGTTTTTTTTGTAGTGACCAAATTACAAGTCAACAAGTGTGATGAAAAAGTTTTTCAGAAAAATGTAACGATAGGCTCTAAGTAAAACAGTATCACAAAAAAGTGACAGGTAAAAAATAATAAATAGTTCTCATTTTTGTTCTCTATTTGTAGTCTTCTTAAACCAAGAAAGCCGGTTTTTTTTTGGTTTTTTTTTTTAAGGTCAGGTTGCCTAATAATGGAAAATTGACCTGTTATACGCGCCTAAGAACGGCCGAAGTTGTATTTCCATAAAGTCTTAGTCTTACTTAATCTTCCTTCATTAAGTGACTAGTTATTGCATGCATTTAACAGCTGATAATGTAGATATTGTGTGTGGATTAACATGTAATTTTCTGAATATTTCATTAATTAGATAAAACAATAACATAACAAAAGATGTCAATCTATTCTAGAATAGATGAATAAATTTAAAGCAGTAACTCTGGTCATCAGGGAAGGGTTCCTTTGCAGTTATGTTAGGCCATGTTTGACATAAATTAGCCCTTATACTAATAGTATTATGAGTTAATTCTCAGAAAACAGTAAATAATCAATGACACTAAGTTTTCCATGTTTCCCCTTATTTTGCTTGTGCATTAGAGTTTTATAAAAATAGAAATATTAAGCTCCTTTACCACACTAATAAAGGGTTAAACTTATCAAAACACATGCAGAGTAATATGAAGTTTCTAAAGGTTAAAACTGAAAGGCAGCATAAATGTTTTATCTAAACTTATTTATAAATGGAACTTTGCCTGTGTGTGTATATCTGTTACCTATAGACTCCGAAACGGCTGAACCGATTTTCTTAAATTTACAGAGTTGTACTATAAGTGTCTGTGAGTGTTCTTAGCTAGGTTTTGTATCAAGGTACCCCCGATAAATATCGATAATCAAAAAAATTGGGTTATAGAAGGAGTGGTCAGATTTTAATCAAATTTGATACACTCATAGACAAAGACATAAGAAACGATATTCAGAAGTTTCAAGGTTGCAGTTCTTACAATAGTGCAGAAAATTTGATATCGATACCAGGAAATCAAAATTTGACTTATATCCATTCATTTTTCTTTCAGTCTGTTTCGCTTTAACTGGAAACAACTATTGCTTTTTAGTCTTTTGTGCCAATGTCCAAAGAGTCTGAGCTCCAGGACCATGGATTAGTTTTAAAGCTTTCATTACACCCGAGCAACGCCGGGCTATACTGCTAGTAGTTTATAAACTGATTACAATAACCATACAGCATAGAGTACATGGGAAGTTTTGAATCTAAACCAATTGTTTAAAACAATCTTGAGCTGTGAATTTTGCTGCAGGGTTTTTTTTCCAAATATCTGGTGTTTTAACAGAGGATGGAAGATGTGATACTGAAACATAAAGGTGTGTTGGAGTTGCAAAAGAAGCCTTCCAAAAGCTAAACAAAGTATTAAGAAACAAAAATTTCATTAGAAACTATGTAAAGAGTGCTGAAAATATCTTGTCAAGAACCCAATTATCTCCATGTAGAGAATAGCAGACACTTGACCAAATGTTTTATTTATTACAAGCAATATTGGAAATATTTAAATGAACTATTAAAATAGCATCATTCCTTTCCATGAAAAATCAATTAAAATGACTAAATTATTGAACTGGTATTGTATGGTGATTGCATTACAAAACTTCAGTAACCTGTTCACCATATTTCATTTTGATTTAGTCAAAAATGAGTCATTTTTTTATTGCTACATTTCGTTTGTATCATGAACAGTCTTTCATTTGGCACTTTCACACATAAGCGTAAAGAGAAGCACTGCACTTTGTCTAATTTGTAAAGGTATTACATGGTTCACATCTTAATTCCTGTCGAATAAGTGATTTGTTCTTCATCTAGTCAATCCCTGGTAAGCTATCTTCCCCAATTAATGGTGTCACGACCTCCGTGAACATTGGGTTATGCATCTTGAGGGGTACTGGATATCTGAATTAAAACCAGTGCATAAAAACAGCTATTAAACCTTAGATAGTTGTACCAAAATGTTCATGTAAAGAATAATTAAACCCAATCATCTTTTAAAGGACAGCAAATCCTGCCATGAGTGGGTTCACTAATCTTGACAAGATCTGTGCTGAAGTGCTATGTAATATGACAGTAAATACTGGACAATGTTCTCATAGCTGAAAAGAAGATTTAAAGCAACAGAAATTTGGTTCTACAAAAGGAAGCTGAAAATGACAGAGCATGTGAACAACAAAGGAAAATAGCAACAAAAGAGATAGTCAAAATTTCTGGGTTACATAATGAGGAAAGAGGACTTGGAAAATCTGACACTTATGGGATATATTTAGTGGGGAGGGATAATAGGGGTGAAACATTGCTAGAGCTACAAAAGATAAGCAGTGGAGAGTCATGATTGGGACTGAATGTTTATAGAATTATTACAACTGATATTTTCTATACACTTTATTTTAGTTATACTGATGAATAGTAGTCAAGTTATTTTTTTTGTAATGTAATCAAGTGAAAATATATTTTGGTTAATATAAATTTGTTTGCAGTTACTTGAATGAACTGTATTGTGAATGTAAAATGTTTGACTTAGCTATCAACTGCTCAAAATAAAGTCAAGGTTTATGTCAGCATAACAAGTTTAACTCTGACTTAACCAGATGAGCCCCTAACACCTGTTTCAATATTATGTAAATAACTGCTGACTTATTAGTTATAGACCTTTTGCTATTTTACAATAAGTACACCTACACATCTAACCCATCTCTTCAGTCTATTGTTAGGTTGTTTCATATTGAACTACTGCTATTCTAAAAATGCCTGTTCGCTTTTTTTTTTTTTTTTTTTTGATAATAACCTATTTAACCAATGTTTCTCTTTCTATATATTTCATGGTCTGATGATTGTGTGCTACTCTTTACATTTGAATTTGTTCTATATCATGTGCTCTAATTTCTTCATTATAAGTAAAGAAAAATCAGGGAGTAAAACCATGAAGTCTAAAAGTCTTGAAATAAATGCAAATATTTTTTGTATCATGTGGTGTCTTAGCTTACGGCAACATCACATTGAAACACCAGTTCTCATCTGATCGCCAAAATTAAGCAACTTTGAGCCTAGTTAGTATCTAGATGGGTGACCTGCTTGGGAATATCAAATGCTGTAAGCTTAGATCTATTGATAGTGTGATGAATAATGGTACAGAATGAGAAATCGGTTGAATTCTAGTAGTCTTTCATACATTTATGTGCATGTACTCCTGGGGGAAAATCCATCTCTCCTTGCTTAAGGGTTACCAGCTAAGTCAGTAGATTGTCTTGGGTTCTATTAACTTGGTTGGCAACCAGTCTACTGTGAAAATTCTTTTGTAAAGGCACTCATAAATTGAAAATAGATATGGTCAGCCAAGTATGTATTACACATGACATCTAGGGATGAAATGTGTGTCTTACTGTCATTGTATTGATGTTTAATATAAGATAAAAGCTCAAAATCAAATCCATGGGCAAAAAAATATTTTCCTTTTTGCTTCTATTTTATTTAGCTGTTGATACTTTTGATGTGGTACTTTTTTAAAATTTTATTTTTAATATTTTCTTAGTAAGGTTTAATGGTAGAGCAAAGTAATTAAAATATCTAAACTTATTTATAAATGTAACTTTGTGTGTCTATCCCCATTACCTATAGACTCAAATGGCTGAACCGATTTTCTTGAAAATTTACACAGTTGTACTATAAGCGTCTGCAAGTGTTCTTAGCTAGGTTTTGTGTCGCGGTACCCCCGATAAAAATCGATAATTGAAAAAATCAGGGTATAGAAGGAGTGGTTTGATTTTAATTAAATTTGATGCACTCATAGACAAAGACATAAGAAATGATATTCAGAAGTTTCAAGGCTGCAGTTCTTACAATAGTGCAGAAAATCGATTTTTATATATATATATAAAAGGCAAGATGTTTGTGTCTGTTTATCTGTTTGTCTTTTTTTTTTTTTGCTTCGTGTTTGGCTCTAAGTAGGTATAATTGTAGTTCTTAGCCTCAGCCATGATACCATTTACTCAGAGGACTCGTTTAGCCTTCAAAATTCAGTTTACGGCGAAAAAAACTTATTTGATATGGATACCAGGAAATCAAAATTTGACTTACATCCATTCATTTTTCTTTCAGTCTACGGTTTTGCATTGACTGGAAACAACTATTGCTTTTTAGTCTTTCATGCCAATGTCCAAAGAGTCTGAGCTTCAGAACCATGGATTAGTTTTAAAGCTTTCATTACACCCGAGCAATATCGGGATATACTGCTAGTATATATGTATGAAATAAATTCATATGCACTCCATGTATTTATTTTTTGCCTACCTTTTTCATAACTTACAAAAAATAAAACTTGAATGGTAAGACTTTAATTGCAGTAGATAGACTGAACTATCGCCCAGTTCACACTCCACCCACGTCTATTGAACAGGTATAGAGGCTCATCCCTTGTTCCCTGTTTAGGATGTGGTTTCCAGCTTTCTCTTTTCCAATCTTTTCACTTTTACGTAGCCCCCTGCACACCAGTGGCCTTACCGCCTTGCCCGGGGTGATATAATTAAAAAAAAAACGTTACCGAAGTCAGTAAATGTAGTCAGTGTTTTAATGTGGATTGTATGTCATATTTAGAAAGTTATTAAGATAGCCTTGCAGATCATTGCTAATGTGTTTAATATTTAAGTGTCCACATTATTGTAGCTTCATGCTTGCCAGACTGGAAGTTATAATGCCCATTAGCTAACAAATCCTTTTTACTTAGGTTGCATAATCAATTTCTTTTTTTTAAGCTCATTGGGAAGTAGCAGAACCCAAGGGATTATGTTGATTCATTCAGGCTAATATCCTCATTGCTTGTTAGTCATACTTTTTCAGACATTGTATCTTTTTCAGGTAGTTAGTAATGTTTCAGAAATTTGGAACTGGTTCCTTTGCATAAATGAGTAGAAATCTCTCCCTGTGGATTAAATGAAGAGATTTTCAAAATTAATCACACAAAGTTGGAGAGAAAAATAGCCCAAATGTTGTGACTATAACAATCAAGATGAGGATACTAGTCCAAGTAAATTAGCATATAAGAAATGACTTCTTTTCAGGACTTTTTTTTTTCTTACAAAAAAAAACATTTTGTCCACTAAGACACAGTCCACTTTTAATAAATTTGCCCTTAGCACAGTCATACACGGAATGAAAAAAAAAAAAAAAAAAGACTTTAGAATAAACAGGAAACCATCCTAAAAAAGGAAACAAGGGATATACTACTTCTTGAAAAGACTGGGGAGGTGTGTGAACAGGATGATGGGCAAATCTATCTATCCTTATTGAAGGTAAATAGTAAATAAACTTCAGAGTTTAGGCAGATATGTTAGAAGTATAGTTGAAGTAAACTTTAGAAGGAACCAGAGACCGAACCCTAAGCAGGAAACAAGGTATAAACCTCTACTGTTCAAAAGACCAAGGATGTGTGCTTACCAGATGATAGGGGCTGCATTTACAATTTCAAAATCTATGCAATTAACCTTTTTATTATTTGAATTTTTGAAGTATTTGTTGTATGTGCAAAATGTATAACAATTTGATGAAAAATGAACTACTGGTTAATCACTATTATTCTACATAGGTTGTATTTATATAACTAGCAGTATAGCCCGGCATTGCTTGGGTGTAATGAAAGCTTTAAAACTAATCCATGGTCCTGGAGCTCAGACTCTTTGGACGTTGACACGAAAGACTAAAAAGCAGTAGTTGTTTTCAGTTAAAGCGAAACCGTAGACTGAAAGAAAAATGAATGGATGCAAGTCAAATTTTGAAGTTTGGTTAGAACTGGATAAAAATTGTGGATTTGTATAAAGGACATACAGACAGATACACACACAAACATCTTGCCTAATACACACACATATATATATATATATATATATATATATATATATATATATTATTGATTTTCTGCACTATTGTAAGAACTGCAACCTTGAAAATTCTGAATATTGTTTCTTATGTCTAAGAGTGTATCAAATGTGATTAAAATTGGACCACTCCTTCTATAACCCGATTTTATTCGATTATTGATTTTCGGTATTTATCAGGGGTACTAGCTAAGAACTCTTACAGACGCTTATAGTACAACTGTATAAATTTTCAAGAAAATCTGTTCAGCCATTTCGGAGTTTATAGACAGACACAGTTCCATTTATAAATAAGTTTAGATATTGAATGCTTAATTTTAATACATTGGCTTAAACTTTTCAATAGAGCATCTGCTAAATGGATAAAAGTACTAAAATCCTATATTGTTAAAAGCTTTTATTAATTCAGTGTTAATCAGTATTAATTTTTCTTATGCTTTGTTTTACATCTCTTCTTTTATAATAAATTTCTCTTTAGTTTCTTGCATTTTTAACACACACACACACACACACACACACACACACACAAAGTATTTTTTAACTCTATTCTGAAAGGCTTAAAAATTAAATGTTTTTGAAACTGGTCAGATAACTACACTTAATATTTTCTTTCTGCTTAACCACATCGAAGTAAACTTCTGTTCCAAATTAACTTTATTACTAAATAGTGTAAGATGACTTAAAAAATATATAATCAATTCAACATTTTTGGTATCCTTTCAAAGCCTGGAACATCAAAGAGCATAAATTGTCTGCTAAAAATAATTTATGAAATCATTAGACAAAATGATGTTTCAGATGATCAGTACAGGTGGTTTTATGCTCCCCTCTCCAAATCATAGCTATTTTTCAGATTTATTATCAAGCAACAACCATTAAGAACTGAAGCTGCCTGAATTGGAAAGTACTTGAGAAATATACACAAGAGGGAAATATGATTCCGAGAGTGCAAAAGAAAAAAATGGGATACAAATTTAAAGAATAAATTATGGGATGCTTTATCTTTATTATTTCATCTTCCTCTTCCCACAAAATGAAGGAACAAAGATCCTGATGTTGGCCTAAATAAATGATTGAGTTTAGATTTTTTTTTTTTTTATGCAAAATGTGTACAAACTAATTGCTTCAGTTAGCCTGCTGACATGTTTGTTATCATGCCCTACATGTCTTGTTTTTCTCTCTTTAATTCTCTTGCTCCTGCTGCCCGAGGGATTTGTTTGACCAGTTTGTATGTGGTGGAGGAGAGAATCAATGTTGCTGCCTTCATCCCTTCAGTGGCTTAATTAATAGGATGCTATTGCAACTGATGTGGATTTATTGCCAAAACCCCCCAATGCCTTGCTGCTATTTCCCCTTCCCAGCCACTTCTGGAGTCAAACAATTTTCAGACTCTGTTCTTTCAGAATGTCAAAGTGCTGTCATGCAGATGTGACAAAGGGGAAGGGATGACCTGGTAACTCATTGCACCTCACAATGCATATGTTGTAAAATCTGAATTGCTTATTCAGATTTGGCCACTGGTTAGGTTATATCCTCTTTTGGATTGAGGTGATTGATATATTTTATTTTCAGATGCAAGCTTAGTTTCTGATTTTTTTTTTCTTCTATTGTTGAGACACAATGTTCTAATTATAATCAGAAACAAGAGAAAAACATTTCCCTTATATATATATATATATATATATATATATATATATATATAGCAAAATCTTGTGGAAAGTTACGAAATGGTATTAACCAGCATATTCATTTTAAATTTGTTTGAACATTGTTTTTTAATGAATACTCATATTTTGGATAGACTGTTTTTTCTATAACTAGTGTGTGTGTATATATATATATATATATATATATATATATATATATCTCCATTGGCCTAAATATATTTGAGAAATCTTGTTTGAAAAATATCTCTTCTGGGAGGATTCAAGCCTGCAACTCCCATATACCAAGGAGATTCTGCCATTAGATCTGACATGTCTTACCACTTGACCACAGAAGATTTCATGGTTTGACAAAGTTGAATTAAGCCATAGAAATACACATTTTCTTGATTTCTTTAGAACATTCATATCTGTTCTGGTTCATATCCTAATGTAAACAGACAATATTACAAAATCTTATTAACCAACATATTTAACTATTTACTCAAATATGAGTATCCATTAAAAAATGTTCAAACAAGTAAATATATATAAACACACATGGCTTGCAGCTACACCTTGAAACACTGCTTAACTTTAGTGATCATATGGGAACTAATGTTGAGTCTGATTAGTACCTCGATGGCTGGCTGCTTAGGAATGCCAGGTGCTGTAAGCTTGGATGTGTGGGTGTTGTAATGGATAATGCCTCAGAATAGTTAATTAGAAAGCCAAATTACAATTCCCATTGGGTTCGTTATATTCATTTGCACACATATACACTTGAGAAAGGTACGAATCCACCTCACCAAAGAATGTTTAGTCGACTCTTACAAAACCGAGAAAAGTCCCAGATATGACAGGACAGAAGGTGAACATTCTTGATCTGTTTCTAACTTCCTGCTCTGATAAATGTTCAGCAAAAGTTTTATCACTCATTGGCATGTCTGATCATTCCCTAATCAGTTTCTTGATGGACTCTAAACCCATAGCGTCTCCTGATTTACCATTCTATAGAACAGTTTTTCACTTTTGGTCCTATAAGATAGAAGCTCCTTTCTCTAAGTTCCTCCAAAACTGCTTCCCTCATCTCCAAATGGATCCTTTCTGGAATGAAGTGTTTTATACCTAAAAAATATTTTGGCAAAAACCACAGTCAGTCCTGGTTCACCTGTGACTGCATTGCAACTATAACTCACTGAAACCGCTACATCAGAATCTATCTCAAGGAACAGTATGGTCTGGCTTTTAATTCTTTCAGAACTGCCTGCAATCACTGTAGGAGAGTTCTGGAAAACTCAGTGCAGTTATGGGTGAGCTGTCCAGGCTAATGTTGAAAAGAAACAAATTGGATCTTGTAAATTCTGGATAATCACCAATCAAGTTATGAACAGAGGCAAAGTGGCTATGCCTACTATTATAAATGGTCACAAGGTCATGTCCTCAACGAAAAAGGTGAAACTCTTTGCCTCAAACTTGACATTAGATAACAAAGGCCATCCATCTCCCAACTTATGTCTTGCTGAGCACAATCTTGGTAATATATTCGTTTCAGTAAAAGAAGTCTCTAGACTTATCAAAAACTTCACCACCTCAACCACCACTAGCTCAGATAAAATTCCAGTAGTCATCCTTAAAAATATTAACCCAGAATCATTCCTGATTCTAGCAAAGCTATTAATTGCTGCTTAAAGGAGAAATCTTTTCCCAAGCATATAGGTGGCAAGCTTTTGGGTTTTCAAGAATGTGGGTAACTGATCCTCCCCTTCTCAGCACAGACCCATTAATCTCCTCGGTATCATCAAACTTTTTAAAGCCATTATCAACAAGATCATTGAGTACCTGGATAGGAACAATCACTTGTGCAATGAGCAGTACAAATTTCAAAGAGTTTTCTTTATTTTAAAATCCTTTCTAGCAGGTAAATCTCTGAAGGTAGTTGTTAATGGCCAATTCTCCAAGAATCCTGTTAGTCAACACAGTCATCCCTCAAGGATCACTTCTTAGACCCATCTTTGATTTACATAAATGATGTACCTAAGAATATACTCTGATCATTTGTAAACATCTATGCTGATGACATACAGGTGTACCTCCAAAAGTCTTGCAAATCAGATTAACAGACATCTCTTGCGATCTTACACTAACTTTCCAGTGAGGGAAGAACTGGCTGGTTACATTTAATGCCTCTAAAACCAAACTGGTTACATTTCATCATCTCTGATTAACCTCTGTAGAGGGGTACCCCTCCTCTAATGAGGTGAATTGGATATGATGGCAACCTAATAAACTGTATCTGTAAGGTTTAGAGAAGTGTGAACCCATTTCTTAATTGCTGTTGTTTCCAAGTCCTCCCAAACCCAAATGCCCTGTTGGCTGGTGCTTCAGAATATTCCGACTGCACCTCTGCAGAGCAGTAAACCCTCACCGCAATGAGGCTTCCTGGGCATGACAAACTACACCTGGCAGCAAGGCCTCTGATTGGGAGGTTTGAAAAGCTTGGAACTACAAAACTCTATGAAAGTATAAAAATAGATTTTTATAGTAAAAATTTCAGCAATACATTTGACTCTTGACAAAACCCTCTTTACAAAAATGTCAATGAAACCTGATCTACAAACTGATTTCTTACGAAAACTATATGTTCCTATTCACACAAATCTGTTGTAAAAATTTTGTCAGTATTATGGTTGATATGCTGTAAAACAAAAAGAATTACCGATTAGACACTGAACTACCAGCAGTCACGATGAATGCATATACCCTCAAGGAGGCCCCATGCCTCATGAGGATATTGGGCTTCTGACTCGCAGTTGACCTCAAATAGAATTCCTATATATGATCGATCCTTAAAGATGTAGGTAAAATGATCAGTTCCCATTACTGTTCCACTAAGTACCTGATTCCTCATGTTATCCTCTATCTTCATAAGAGTCAGATCAGGTTGAAAATGGAATATTGTTGCTATATTTGGGCAGGAGCAACCCAGACTTCACTTTACAGTCTTGATAGTTCAAAAGCTTCTCTGAGGTTTTATTGGAGAAAAATTATTTTCCACACTCTAACCTCTCTCTCACAGACAAGGTATTGTGAGCTTCTCATTGCTCTATTGCTATTATCATCGAACATGCACAAACTGCATCACCTGCTTCTACCAGGTCTGATCTTCATGGCTAGGACACACCATGCCAATTACATAGTAGCAAACCACTCACAATCTTGATATTCCATCACTGTGGAGTAAGTTCTACTCAAGCAGCTTCTTCCCATGAACTATGGCTCTATGCAACAACCTTCCAAGAGGTTGTTTCCCTAATCACTACTACCTTGTTTTGTTCAAGTCTATAGTCAACCATTATCTCCCTCTCCTATCCATATAAGCTACACCTTAACATAACCCTCTACCTCAAGTGCACCCTCCCAGGCCCTATACAGAGTGAATCTTACTGAAAAAAAAAAAACTCTCCCCAAGCTATGGATTAATTAGCTAAACTTGTATAACTAATACCATTATCTCCAGAAAAAATTCTTACAATGTAAAAATATTTTTTGGGCTTTAGTCTGCAAACGGTTAAGCCATATGAAATGCACATATACAAGTGTTCCAAATGTTTTGTGTTTGACCTTTTTTTTTTTTTTAATGGCAACAGCTTTTATTTATATACAATGATTGTTTCCACAACCTGTCTTGACTTCAGTTTGTCTTCAAAAGAATTTTTTCCCCTGACAACATTTACCAAACTAGCGTTTGACCGTTAGATATAAAAGGCAGCCTACATAATAATCATGTGAAATGCTTACTTTTATTTATTCATTCTTTTTATTTTTATTTTTCTCTCTCCTTCCCTTGTTTGATCACCAAAATTAAGCAGTGTCAGTACTTAGATGTGGTCACTTGCTGTAAGTGACCTCTTAGAATCCAAACTTTGTTTTGACTTTAAATAACTCATGATGGGTTGGGATCAATTGCTTCCCCCCCCCCCCCATGCACACTCTCCTGTTGAGTGTATTGTTAAGGCTCCAATCATAATCTGAAAAATTACCTTTTGATCTACTTTGTATAACTATATTTTTATATAAGGAGTGTCCCAAATGTTTTGAGCCCAACATTCTTGAGATGGCAACAGAAAAATGATACTTATGTATTCTATTTTATTTTTCAACAATTACTGCTTCCAAAGGCTGTCATTACTATAGTTTGTATTCAAGGTGTTTCCTCCCGCAGATGACTTTGATCACTCTAATACTTGATCATTTGTATACAAAAAGTAGTTTATATAGTAAAAAATGTTGTATAGAGTCAGGAATTTCATGATTTCATCATTGTGGTGCAGTGGCTATCAGCTTGGAATGAGAAACTAGGGAGCCAAGTTCAAATTTCAGTTGAATTCCTTGCATTCACTTACATGCAAATACCCTTGAGAAAGGTATTAATCCACCTCTTCCCTCTAATTATGGGTTAAATAATAGGACATATTGGGTTCTATAGCCTTGGCTGGTAACCAGTCTACTGCAGAAAGTCATGGCAACCTACTGTGGGATAATCTGCTTAGTAATGTCTCTTTTGAGATATAATTGCCCAAGCATGTATCACGTATGGCACTTGACTGACAGTCAAAATGGCTAGATGTAGACAGAAAAGCAGCTATAGATTTTAACATCTCCACAACCATGCTTCATTGTTACAATGTGGTTTGTTTGGTAGGCAGTGACCAAACAATTCCATCTTTGACTCCTCTGTTCAGAGCCAGAGTATAGATTTTTAGAAGGCCTCTAATTTTTTTTTCAAGTGTTCTCCAGCAAAATTTAAATAGACAGCTTTATTCTTCATTGAGAACAGAGGCTTTCTTCTATCAATCCTCTAATGGATGCCATGTCCATTCAATTTTTGTCTGCTTGTAGATATTACCAGGGAAGTTTGCAACTCTTTTAAGGTGATGTTGGGATTGCTCTTTTACCTAATTTATTATTTTGTAGTGTTTCTTGATTATAGTTTCTAGGCAGTTGCAGTCGTAATGAATGCCCCCACCACATTTGTAAAGTATTTGTCTTATGGTGTTGAGGTGCGACCTTTTTGATGTAGTCATTATAGCTTTCTCCAGACTGTTGAAAAGTCTGTACCTTCTTCAGGATGTCCTCAGACTCACATCAACAATGTCATATCTATCCCTTGGCATCACAGTAGCTTAACTGGTTTCCCCTCTTTTAAGTAGCCGAACCAATTTATTAAGTGGGGTCTTATTTGATTGGTCAGCTTAAATTGAATAATTAAAGCACTATATTTCAAATGAATTTATTTCCTACTTCATCAATTCAGAGGCAGTGCATTTGTCAGATTTTCATTTTTGGGTAAATAACTTTTTTCTTTTCTTTCCCCCTCCCCTCATCATTATTATTTCTTTTTTTCTTTTTCTTTTTTTAAATTTGTGCATGTGGTTATTATTTGGAAAGTCTACTAGTTAGTATTTTGATGCACGTTTAATAGCTTTTAAGATTCATAGATTTTCATACAGTACTGTATATGCTGAATGTACTTCTGTTTTGCGGGAGAGAATTATTGTAAATTGATGTGAAATTTAGAACTTTTTGATGACAAAACATTTTGTTCACAGCTCATGCACACACATACATGTGCTATTTTAATTTTAGAACCCATCCTTAGGTCATGAGTGGAAGATGGCCTAACATTGATATACAGAATGTCAAAATTGAATATTTTAATTTCTTCTTCAGGTGTCTTCATAGCATTATGCCAGCTTTCAATCTGGTACAGAGAGAGGTATGTTGTGCCCATGGTGGAAGCCACCAACTAGATGGAGATAGCTAGCTTCTCTTTAAAGTGGGTTGATACACAGAATGAATGACAGATGACTGCAAGGATTCCAGTTTGTGTGTCTCATTCTATGAAATTATGCACACAAAGTTCATGTTTACCTTGGTAACTTCTTGCAGGTCCTCAGGCTCAGTACCTCACCTTATGCTAGACAGTAATAAAGACTTAAATTGAAATGGTTGATGTCTTGCAACATGGAGTTTGCTTCCTCCCACATGACTCAGGAGTGATTTCTTGAGAATTTTCATGATTGTCATTCTCCCAACATGTGGACACCTAGCTCTCCTGATTTAAATCTGTTATAGTGGAACATCCTGCCACCCCCCGAGAATAGAATGCTCTACTTTATAAAAGATGGTAACTAGCAGTACGAACTATGGAAAGTCTTAGGTGAAGGCATTCACTATTCGATAGTCTATTCCGCTCCAACCCGTGGCTTGCCTATATGTGTATTATTGTTAATTGTACCTTAGTACAATAAATCTGTATTTCTTATTCCTGGTGTTGAGTACCATTCTTCAACTGACCTATTTATACTGTATTCCTTTTTCGGGATATATCAGAATCCATTCAACTGTTATGTCCTAGGAGTTATTGTTGTTGAGATCAATCATTTGCCCACCAATACCAAGGATTGTTGTGGATATGTTGGCCAACATGAGAACTTTTTAATTCAGGCAGGTAATTCTTCCAAAGCCACATTGGTTTTATTGAATTTGCTTTTCATGTTTGTCTAAATTGAATAAGTATGTTTCTTTTTCATTTAATCTTTTCTGCATATTATAAATTGTTCACAGGCACAGTCTGTTCATAAACAAAAGGGATTATTTCTGGAGATTTTTATTAGTTTTATTTTCACTTCAGAGAAAGTTTCATGAAATGAAGATATGACCTTCATATGCTTTGACCCCTCAGAACATACACAATCATGGCTCTCCGCAATTATTTGTCCTTTTTAGCTCTTAACTTTTTTCCTTAAACCTTGTACTGCCATCCATTTAATCAAGCTTACAAAGTATATTATGCATTTTCTTGTCTCTCTTGCCTTCAGTCTGTCTAGTGAGTATCAGATTTTCCAAGACCTCTTTCCTTATATGGCCTACAGCTCTCTCTTCTTGATGTTAAGTGGGAGCTTTCTTTTTGTTTCCATTTTCTCTAGAACTTCTTTGCTCACATATTTGGTCCATGGTATCTTCAACATCCTTCTACAGAAGCACATTTGTGTTGCTTAAAGTCTTTTCATCTTTGAGATTGTACAGCATTCACTGCCATATAGAACAGGTATCACATGTTGCTTAAAAGCTGGAAAATTACTTTTAATCTTAGCATTAAGGGGGTAAACAAGAACAATATTATTGAACTTTTAGAAATTTCACTCATTAGAGGTCATTGAACTTTCTCAGATGAAGAGTATCCTTGCCTTCAACTCTTCTGTCATTATAAGTATCTAATCTAAAATTATTTATAAATGGAACTTTGTGTGTCCATTACCTATAGACTCAAACGGCTGAACCGACTTTCTTGAAAATTTACACAGTTGTACTATAAGCGTCTGCAAGTGTTCTTAGCTAGGTTTTGTGCTGAGGTAGCCCCAATAAATATCGATAATCGAAAAAAATCGGTTATAGAAGGAGTGGTCCAATTTTAATCAAATTTGATACGCTCATAGACAAAAACATAAGAAACGATATTCAAAAGTTTCAAGGTTGTAGTTCTTACAATAGTCCAGAAAATCGATAATATACATATATAAAAGGCAAGATGTTTGTGTCTGTTTATCTGCCTGTATGTCTTTTTTTTTTTTTTTTTTTTTTTTTTTTTTCAGCCCTTTTATTTTAGTTTTTGCTTTGGGTTTGGCTCTAAGTAGGTATAATTGTAGTTCTTAGTGTCAGCCATGATACCATTTACTCAGAGGACTTGTGTAGCTGTCAAAATTCAGTTTACGACGAAAAAAACTTATTTGATATCGATACCAGGAAATCAAAATTTGACTTACATCCATTCATTTTCCTTTCAGTCTACGGTTTCGCTTTAATGCAAACAACTATTGCTTTTTTAGTCTTTCGTGCCAACGTCCCCGGAGTCGGAGCTCCAGGACCATAGATTAGTTTTAAAGCTTTCATTACACCCGAGCAACGCCGGGCTATACTGCTAGTGGTACGTACATAATGCCATAGCCACTGATGATATGTTCTGTCATTGGTGACGAAAACACTCAGCAAGGTTAAAAACGAGATCTGTCAAAGGGCAGACAAACCTTTTCTTGCATTAATCTTAGTTGTAGGAGTAGACAGATTCATTATTGCTCACTTTACACTCCTCCGCCACTCTTTTGAACAGGATTAGAGATTTATCCTTTGGTTCCTGTTTAGGGTTGGATTTCTGGTTCCTTTTAAAGGTTTCTCATTTTCTTTCACTTCCAGTAGTCTCTTGCATCTTAGTGGCATTATTGCCTTTCTTGGTCTTTCTTCCTTTCTTTATCTCTCTCCCTTTATCCCTTCAACTCTTTTCTCCTTCCATCCTCTCTTGTATTTATTTATCTTCATTGCTTTATCTGTTTGCAACAATAAAGAAAATAGCTTAGTTCGTTTTTATTCTCTTGTTGCCATCAGATTTAATTTTTTTGAAAATGATTTTAATTTTACATCTCTTAAAACACCTAAGTGATTATTACTATACTCTCTATTATAATAAAGATGGTTGTGTGTATATATTTCCCTCCTGTCACACTCATGTTGAGAGAAAAAGACAACGGTGTCTTATTTTTATTTTTTGCAATAATTGTCAACTAGTTGTGAAGATTAAACGTATTTGTATTTTTTATATTGGTACATATATTGTTATATTTTTATAGGTACATATATTGCTTTCATTTTAGACAGCATATCAATATAAATATTTTGACAGCACAGACCCACTCATTATGCATGTTTGTTTAACTTTATAATAATTAGCAGTAATAAAATTTAAAAAAAAAAAACCATTAGAAACAGTCAGTCAATTAAGTGCCATACGTGATACATGCTTGGGCGATCATGTCTCGAAAGAGACATGACTGACCGGGCAGAAGATTATCCTGCAGTAGGTTGCCATTGTTTTCTGCGGTAGACTGGTTGCCGACCAAGGCTATAGAACCCAATCTGTCCTGCTATTTAACCGATAACTGGAAGGAATAGACAGATTAATACCTTTCCCAAGGGTATTTGCGCGTAAGTGAATACAATGGATTCAACTGGAATTCAAACTCGGCTCCCCGGTTTCTCGTTCCGAGTCGATATCCACTGTACCACAATGCACATACAGTACTGAACTTTTATATAATATCACTCTTATATGGCAGTAAATGCTAGATAATCTCTTCAAAGATGAGGTTCTACAAAATGATGCTGTGGATGCTATAGACTGAACACATGAGCAGTGAAAGTTCTAGAGTAAGTGGAAACAAAAAGGATGCATCAAGAGATAGTTGAAATGTCTAAGGTATGTAATGATAGAAGAGGGCTTGGAAAATTTGATACTCACAGGACAAATTAAAGGTAATCAACAAGGGAAAGCAACATATAACCTATCTATTGAGCTTGAGTGACTAGATGGTGAGGCAAGAAAGCTGGCAAAAAGACGAAATATATGAAGAGCTACAAAAGACAGGAAATTATAGAGAAATATAATTGCCAACATCCTGAAGGTACATGGAAGTAATATCAATTACTTAAATTTCATTCTTGACTAGAGGAATTAATGCTGTTGTCTTGTTCTATTTGGGTTAAGTTTCACATGCACATTGAATAGTAATTGTCATTTTATTAGTAGTAATTAAATTCATAGTTATTTGTGCAGATTTTTAATGTTTGTATTTTCTTCATTACCATTTTTGATAGTAATGAGTTTTAAACACTATCAATATAAATTTCAATTAGTTTAACAACTAAAATACTATTATTAATTGGTTGTGATTTTTGTGGCAGTTTGGTAGCATATGTTCAGTTGTTGCTGCGTTTGTGTATGTGTGAGATATATATATATATATATATATATATAATTCCAGGTGAAGAGGACTCAAGGTTTTTTTTTTATTTTGAGTGCTCTGGCATTTTTATTATAAACAATTCTCAATATAATGAGTATTATAGAGCTTAATATAATTATATAGTTATGTATCAATTGTACATTGCAACACAGAAATTTCTGTTTCAAGATAGATTCTCATCAGCAGGCAATGTTGATGTTAGTTGTGCAGATGATTTACATTTAAATGACAAAAACCTTTGGTTTACTGTGAATGTATGTGGGTGTTTCTTGTGGCTAATCAGAATAGATTCATCTTGGGATTTGACCCCAAAGAATACATACTAACCAACTTTTCTTTTTCTTTTTTCCCCCCTTTTTTTCCCCTTTTTTCCCCTCAAAACTGTAGAAAATATTCTCTCGCAAATTGCTCGAATTTTGGTCCAGAAAAAGAAAAATGCTGACAATTCAACTCGCCGGTCTAATCTCATCAGAGCATAAAGAGAATTGCAGCAAGAAAGCAATATTCGATAATGGAGGCCGTATACTGGCTAATATCACGCCGAAGGATGATGTATCGTCGACTAATGTGCCTGCCAATATGATTCACCGTTACCAACTGAAAGTGAAGGGAATTACTACTACATTACCACCTGATTGCTGTAAGGATCATAGTATATACAATATTGGGAACAGTATGGGTGAAAACTCCCCATGGCCAGTGCACCTCCAGGTATCAAATTGATCGGCCGATAAAAGCAGTCATTCTCAAAGTGAAGAGGAGGTTTAACTGGTTAGGTGAACAGCAGTTGGCGAGATTGGACCGGCGAGTTGAATTGTCAGCATTTTTCTTTTTCTGGTCCGAAATTCGAGCAATTTGCAGGAGAATATTTTCTACAAGCTATTTCGGCATTATGACGGACAAGACTTTTGACGTGAAGTTGATACCAGAGTTTGATGGTTCGGTAACCGAACAGGCAGTTACTGAATGGATTGAGAAGGCAGAACTTGTTTGTGACCCATGTGGAATAAAAAAGGTTGAACATGTTCTTCCTCTGAGGTTGACAGGCAGAGCATTCGCTGTTTATCAACAACTCGGAGCAAAAGTCAGATGTCGAGCAAATAAAACAAGCCCTGCGGATTGCCTTTGCACCAGATTGTTTCTTGGCTTATGAGCAGTTCGTGGAACGCTGACTGCGCCCAGACGAATTTGTCGACGTGTTTTTAGCCGACTTGAAGAAGCTAGCGTGTCTTTTTGGCAGAAAAATCCAAGCAAGGACTCGCATGTGCATTCATAGCAGGATTACCAGCGCACGTCAAACAACTACTGCGCGCGTCTTCCAGAATGGAAGACATGAAGACAAACCAACTATTGGACCGAGCTCGGGCTATAATGAAAGATGAAATCACAACTGAGGAAATGGTTGCAGCTACCATTTCACCAGGTGGAGCTGGTAAATATCCACATGGTAAACGTCGAGAGGGTATGCGATGCTACAGATGCTCTGGGTGGAATGGAATCACTTTTCCAGGGACTGCCCAGTTTGATGAGAAGATGCCCGTAAGTCACACAAGTCACGCACAACGCTGCGTTGCTTCAGATGTCAAGAAATAGGCCACATTGCTTCATTCTGTCCGGGAAAAGAGGAAGGGGACAAGACGTCAGCGCCAGTCTCTTCCCCAAGCAAGTTATGAATGAGGCGTTACCGGTATTGAATATTTACGTGAACGGAATTACAAGAGTAGCACTAGTGGACTCTGGCTGTTCACAGACACTCGTGAGTAAATCAATCTGTCAATCCTGGCAGATGATGGTGGATGTACTCACTGTAAACGGAAATACTCTCAAATGTTGCGGAGTTGGGTGTGTTAAGCTTGGCATAGCCAATGCAATCCCCCTCAAAATTGAAGTCTTTGTAGTGGATGGAGAACTATTGGACTTTGATTTATTACTTGGGTTCGACGCCATTAAAAAGTTAGGCGGACTCCAAATAACAGTGTGGCGACGTACAATTTCCCAAGCATGGGACTGTCTGTTGCGCCACTATTAAAATAGAAGAACCTGATTTCTGTGCTGAATTTGACCCAAACTGAAAGATATGGGTCGCATCATGGAAGTGGTCTGATGGTCGATCACCGGAAAGTTTGCAAAATCTGCGAATCCAATGCTTCTACAGACCCCGAGATTCCAGAAACTCGAGATACATCTAATGACTCCTCAGGAGAAGACTCTCCGATACGAGTAGAGGAAATCGTCCCATTACGACGAAGCACCAGGATAAAAAGACCTGCTCCAAGCTGTTCGTTTTGTGATAATGAGATCATGGGGGCGTATAGCGAAGAAAACGGCAACTTACCTCGTCAAACCAAGCGACAGCGCGTCGCGTTAATACTACGATGTAAAATGTGGCGAAAAAGAAAATTACATACCCAAAACAAGTCCGCCGCAGGAATCACTATGGGAGTGTATGCAAATCTTTGGCGTCCTCTCAGGCCGCAGCCAGCATGCGTCTTCTACAACGCTTCCGTCAACTTCCAGCGAAACCCCTGTGGCGAGAGAACTTGCATCGACCCATACCTCATAAGTGTGTCCGCTTGTGCACCATTTACCGTGTGCAGGGTCATTCTGGTGAATTCTTTCCGCTATGTCATCAATCATGTTCTTAAGGGGAGTGTCTGTCACTTCGTCGTCCCAACCAGACGTGATCAATACGGTCATGCGTTTAACAAATGATGTAGCAACACGAAGCCATCCACACACGGGAACGTGACCCACCAGTTTTCTGCACCACGAGAAAACGTTACGTTGCGTCAGGACCTCAGGAACTGATGGAATCTCGTTTTTACGCTTCCACTTAAGCGTGTCGTTATTGAAATTTCCGTGTTGCAATGTACAATTGATACATAACTCATATATATATATATATCTATAAATATCACACAAACCATCCAGGCCTGTTTTACTGTATCCAGCTCTTCAGTGTGGCTAGATTAACCGTTTTGCCTCAAGCCAGGAATGAAGCCCAACTGATTTGACAGCAGTCAGATATTCACCCACCAGGTCATTGGCACACATCAGAGGATGGCTGATTTCATAGCATGTAATGTATTTTTACAAAATGTAAGCATAGCCAGCAGTGAATGTTCTATCTAGTAATGGCTTTGAACGGGCGTTCTACACTGTAACTAGAGAACATAGTGTAAAGCTGTAAGTACTCTTTATGAAATGTCCTCCTCTAAGACAAAGCCCAAAATGATGGCTTTAAACACATTTTCCTGATTTATCATAATATTAATTGGAGGACACAGATTTTCTTAACAAGTTTTCTTCAGGCCAGTAGATATAAATAAATGTACTGTTTAATTTTAAAAAACATTATCTACTCAAATACAAGTATCTATTAAAAAGAATGTTTTAAACAAATGAATTAAAAATGTTGGAGTCAATTCATTTTGTAACAGATTTCCTAAATTGTCTTTGTTTACATTTCTTTATGAAAACAGAGCAGATATGAATATTATGAAAAGTCAAGAAAATGTGTGTTTAAAGGCATTCTTTCAGGTTTTGCTTGCATTCACTTACGCGCAAATACCCTTGGGAAAGGTATTAATCCGTCTCTTCCTTCCAGTTATGGGTTAAATAACAGGACGGATTGGGTTCTATAGCCTTGGTCGGCAACCAGTCTACCGCAGAAAGCAATGGCAACCTACTGCGGGATAATCTTCTGCCCAGTCAGTCATGTCTCTTTCGAGACATGATCGCCCAAAGCGTGTATCGTGCATGGCACTTAACTGACTGACTAAGACACATCATCTCTCTCTCTCACACACACTTGTGTAACCTTGGACTTGGGAATCAGCTGAGCTGGCATCCATGTGTACTAGCTTTCAAAGTTTGGAGTTGGGAAGGTAGAAGGAACAGAAAATATACAAAACTGAATTTTTCTTGGCATTTGCTTACAGAACAAAATGTGATTCCATTAAACACTTTTTGGATCTTCTCCAACTGAACTTTATTCACTTGATGCATTATTCAAGTGTTTCTTTTTTTCTTTCTAATTCTTTTTATCATGATTACACTTGTAAAATAAATAAAAATATGCTTTATATATGCTTGAAAAGAAAAAAAAAAATTTCACTATAGCGTAATTAGTGTATGACTAGGCAAAAAATCAATGTTAAAGTCATGGTAACTAGTTGTAAAGTGGTAACTGGTTGTAAAGCAAGCCTAAAATAATTGATACACTTGATGTCCCTAAATTAATCTATGTGCATGAAATGTCCAAATTTATATATTTGTATTTTATACACTTAACCTTTCTCTCTCAAATTAAAGATGTTCACAAGGGAAGGTGGTACCTAAGTTGCAAATCATATTGAAGTTAGCAATCAGAATTTCTAACTCCACTTAATATAAAGTGATTTCTTTGTCAAACACTGAATTGTTTACATTTTTAAAACTGTTTCATTTTACTTGCAAAATGTCATTAAAAAAACCCTTAAGTTTAATATGAAGTTACTTATATTATAGAATTTATAATTAATTGTAAATAAGGATGAATTCTTAATTATCCAAATTTAAAATTTTTAGTTGGCTTTAATAAAAATCATGCTACAATGTGTGATTTTTGTATTAAAAGTAATATACCCACACAAAGTGGATAATTATAATAGATTTTGTTTAGTAAGAGTTTGAGGTCTATATTTACCCAACATTGTTTCCATGGATGTGATTTTAAATAATTTTATTTTGATTTAATTGATTAGTTTTCTATGGCTTATCAATCTGTTCGCAAGTTAACCCTTAGCTGGAGGAAGAAGAGTTGGATTCAAACTTTTCCCAAAAGTATTTGTGCATAAGCAAATGTAATAAACCGAACTGAAATTGAAACAAAACTCTCTGATTAACACTTCTATTATATGACAGGCACATCCAAGCTTATCGCACCTGGTATTTCCAAGCAGTCGGCCATTTAGGTCCTGACGAGGATCAACATTGTTTAACTTTTATTTTTTTGTGAAAACTGCTACTTTCAACGTGAATGGTCGTAAGCCCTAAAGAATTTTAGGATATATATGAAATCTATAAATGTGCATTGTGATGCAGTGGATATCAGCTTGGAATGATAAATCAGGGAGCTGAGTTTGAATTCACTTACATGCAAATACCCTTGGGAAAGGTATTAATCCATCTCTTCCCTACAGTTATGGGTTAAATAACAGGACAGATTGGTTTCTATAGCCTTGGCTGGCAATCAGTCTACTGCAGAAAGTAATGGCAACCTACTGCGAGATAATCTTCTGCCCAGTCAGCCAGGTCTCCTTTGAGACCTGATCACCCAAGCATGTATCATGTGTGGCACGTAACTGACTAGACTTGCATCTAGGTCCCACCCTTTTACTGTTGAAATAGGTAAATGTAACCAGCACTTCTACTCCAACAGTTTCTTTCCTCGTACTTTCCACCTGTGGAACTCCCTTTTGTTTACTTGGTTCCATGATAGATATTCAATTTAATTGCAAAATCAAAAATACTCTCACTTTCACCAATAGTATCAATATAGAAAAGTTTATGAAAAATATCTAAAGCTAATTTTATTTTATTTCAAAAGATAAAAAATATGTTTTCCTGTAGCCATTAAGTTAAATTCCTTGGTTTTAAGATTTCTAACTATGATACTTGGCATTGGGTAAGTAAGTCTTTCTCTTACTTTAAGAGACTTGCGTATGTTGTATAAAAAAAAGGGTAGGAGCAAAATATTGTTATAATTAAAGAAGTTTAATAAGTTTCAGCTGTTTTAGTTAGTTTACTTTTTTGTGGCTTACGGCCATATCACATTGCATACACCGGTTCTCACTTCGATCACCGAAGTTAAGCAATGTTGAGCCTGGTCAGTACTTAGATGGGTGACCGCTTGGGAATACCAGGTGCTGTAAGTGTTTAGTGATGAATGTGTGTTGTGGTACAGTGGATATCTGCTCGGAAAGAGAAATCGGTGAGTTGAGTTTGAATTCCAGTTGAATACCCTGCATTCACTTAAGCACTGATACTCTTGGGAAGGATGTGCGTTGTGGTACATTGGATATCGGCTCGGAACGAGAAATCGGGAAGCTGAGTTCAAATTCCAGCTGAATTCATTGCATTCACTTATGTACAAATACCCTTGGGAAAGGTATTAATCCATCTATTCCTTCCAGTTATGGGTTAAATAACAGGACGGATTGGGTTCTATAGCCTTGGTCGGCAACCAGTCTACCGCAGAAAGCAATGGCAACCTACTGCGGGATAATCTTCTGCCCAGTCAGTCATGTCTCTTTAAAGACATGATCGCCCAAGTGTGTATCACGTATGGCACTTAACTGACTGACTCTTGGGAAAGGTATTAATCTGTCCCTTCCCTCCAGTTATGGGTTAAATAACAGAGTAGGACTTGGGGACCCTGCCCTTAAAAACAAATCCCAATTAATCTTGGTACTTAAAAAGAAAAAAGTATTACTAGACACAAAACACTTACATAAAAACAACAGTAAATTGTTGAAAGAAAAAGGTATTACCAGCAATAAATAAAATTTAGTTGGCAATAAATGACCCGCAGAGATTGATACGCCATAAAACAAAAACCAACCAAATTACTTTTTTGTTTTATTTATTTATTTTTTAATATATTAATGTCAGCATTATTTATTTTCCTTTACTTTTAAGCTGTGATTGTCACTTTCAGGATAGAAAATTGCTTTATTTGAATAATTAAGTAATTTAATTATGAAGCCATTAACAAAATAACTGCTTGTTAATAAAAATCACTGAAGTCAGATTGGAAATAAGAAAATATTTTCTAAAGATGTTTATTTCATTTTATTTATTCAGTTATTAGCTGAAAATGCAAATTATGCTCCATTTAATTAGGAACTAACTTGTAAAACTAGATGGATGCATATATAAATGCAACTACTATAACCCCTTTATACTGAAGATTGGAATTTGCCAGCCACTTGGACCTCTTGTAAAACAAGAGGAATGCTAGTCATGACATTTCATTTCTTTCTTGACTGTAGATTTTTTGTC
This sequence comes from Ascarosepion bandense, assembly GCA_037127315.1. NCBI lineage: Eukaryota > Metazoa > Mollusca > Cephalopoda > Sepiida > Sepiidae > Ascarosepion > Ascarosepion bandense. The sequence continues at coordinate 201,029 of JBBBDQ010000235.1, read as the reverse complement.
TTTAAGGATAGCTTGTTTATAACGTTGATCTTCAGTTTTTTATCTCTTTTTGTTAATATGAAAATGCAAAAAGCCTGTATTCCAACTTTGCAAGTATCATTAAATTAAAGAAAAAAAAGCAAATAAAATAACTGTCTACCTGTCATAACCCTTGTTATGAACTTCATGAAAAGTCTAATGGGTCAGGTCATCTATCATTGTAACAGTGTTTGACATAACTTTTAATTATTCCATAATTTTTATTTATTTATTTATTTTTTAATTTTTTTAACACATTCAGTGCCAAAGGATATTAATGTCTTTACTATCTTACCTGTTAAGTGCCAAATGATGTTAATTGTATAACAACCCCTTTTGAAATTCTCACCTTGTCTTCATTTTGTTCTCCACACACACATACACACTGCTAGGACTAATTTACTGACATTCAATGTGTCTTTGTCTCTGAAGAACCCTTATTGCTCTATTCCTGGCTTACCTATGTATAGTGGTGGCGAGAATTGGTTTTGATGAAGTCAAAGATATGTGTCTGTCAAGATATCCTCACCAGCCCACCAAATCTTTCTTGGGAAATACATTAAATTTTATTTGATTCAAATCAGCTGATATACTCCTTGTATAAATAAATATACATTGTGTCTTAGATTGCATGTCTGTGTCTTTTAAGCACGTTACCATTTATTCTTTGACACTTTTTTTGACAGTAACTCCTTGCCTTAATAAGCTACTTTTTCTCTCTCTCTCCTTTTGCTTCTAATCAATTTAAGGTCAGTAACCAATACCTTTTGAACTATGATCTCATTACTCTCAGTTGATTGGCAAGTCTTCAAGCAACAATAATCATCATCTTTTATTTAAGATTCTCTTTTCACATGTCTGTAAAATATTGGAATGAAAGTTAAGATGAAGTCACTTCAAATGTTTATAGTTTGGATCTGTGAATATCGTGTTACTTCAGCTATGGAGATACTTCCTTTTTTCATTTTTTTTTTTTTTTTTTTTTTTTTAAGTCTTTCCAAGGTTATCAGACATTTCTTGGGTTCATTTAGCTTCTGAGTTCATTATTGATTTTGTTGACTAATTTTGTCTGTTTTATATTGAACATTATTACTCATTAAGCATGAAATAAAAATAGAGATGTAATGACCAGAGGTTTTGAATAATTTTTTTTCTGTACGTTACAGCTCTTATTTCATTTTAACTTAATCACAAGTTTTTGAATTTACACGAGTTCAGACATTTTTCTGAAAAGTGTAATTTTTATGCCCCAAAATTAGGTAATACTGATTAACTTTTTTCTCAATTTTTTTTTTTTTTTTTTTTTTTTTTTTATTATACTGGCAGATGTTTACAACTATGTTTGTACAATTACTTTGAGGAGAAAGAAATCATCATACTGATTTTCAGGAGCAATTTAATTTGTGAAAATAAGCCCCCTCTTTTTTTTTCTACCTGAGCTTATAAACTTTCTTGCATGTAAACTTGACATAATTTGTAAAAAAAAAAATTTTTTTCTTTAACAAATATACAGAAAAATATTATTTCAGAAGTGTTCTTGCAACAGTAATATAAAATTCTATTACAGTGACACAATTGCTTGTTCTAAAACTTGTAGCTTATTTTTTCTTCTTTGAAAGGAGGCATATTTAAATACCTTTACATTATTTACTATTTATTTATGCATGCTTATATCACATTCCATTGTCTTTTAGTTAATACTGATTTTTTTCTTGCTAAATTCAATAAGTTTTTTTTTTTTTTTAATTTTCTTTGTATACTAAATTTGTATTGATGTGCAAATAATAAAGTGGATTGTATATTGCTACCATACCTAGTCTGGTGCTTCTATGTATTTATATTCTTGATAAAATACAAAGAATAATCTACAATATTATTGCTCCTGATCTAGCATTTTTGCTTCACTTTCCTACTGCCACAATGCAGCTCCCCTGTACCTCTTTTATAAATATTTTCTAATTGTTCTGGTAAGCTTTTTTTTCTTTGGGACCTAGACTTTATGAATGTAAATGCAGTATTAGATTGATGGCAAGGTTTCCTCATTTAATAGTCAAAATAAATAGATTTAACCATAAGTTTTATGCTCACAGTTTTTTTTGTTTTTTTTTTAATCATATCACCCCAAGCAAGGCGATAACGCCACTGATGCACAGGGGGCTACGTAAGGGTGAAAAGACTTGAAAAGGGAAAACCGGAAACCGCATCCTAAACAGGAAACAAGGGATGAGCCTGTTCAATAGATGTGGGTGGAGTGTGAACCGGGCGATAGTTTAGTCTATCTACTCCAATTAAAGTTTCTTGCTCTTCTTGCTCGTAGAACTGTTAGCTTCTTGCTTTCCAATCAACTTTGATGTTCCAAAATTTAAATGCAGTGTTAATCTTCTATCTTCATTCCTGTTCTTTTATTGTTCTCATTCTATCATACTCCATAATCTCTTGCATCTTCGTGACTTTATTGCCTTGCTTGGAGTGAAATATTACATAGTAATTGTTTGGTTTCTCCATATTATGGATGTTAAGGACTATAATTTCTAATAAAAATGACACCAGTGATTCTGAAGTAAACCCAAAGTAATTTTTAATTAATTTCAATAACCATCATTTCAAACATAATACCTCCAAAATATAAATTTGGGATTAATTTTATTTATATTTTCACGAAAAGTATTTTCTTTGTCCACTTAAGATGAAAATATAATCTTATTTTTTGTTTGTAATAAGTTCCTTGATTTTCACAAATACAGAAGGAATATAGACAAAGTGTAGCATAGGCAGTTACTACACAATGTATTCAATTACAGAATCACGTGAAGAACCTTCTCAATTATCAGGTCCTTTAACAGGTAGATCCATGAAGGTAATTGTTAATGGCCACTCCTCTAAGTCTCAAGATATCAATGCAGGTGTTCCCCAAGACTTGAATCTTAGTCCAATCCTTTTTCTGCTTTAAATTAATGATTTGCTTTAGAAAATATTTTAATCTTTTATGAATATCTGTGCAGATGATATATGGGTGCACTTCCAAAAATCCTGATGACCAGAACCTTTCAGCTGATATCGCCTCTACATTGAACCAGCTCTAAGAACTCAGTGGGTTGGGGGAAATTAGCTGGTCACATTCAATGCATCAAAAAACCAAACAAGTAATGTCTTATCACTAATCAGATCCTGAATTTTTACTTATTGTAATAAACCAGTGTTCAACAAAGAGGCTCTTTGTTTTTATTGGGACTGAAGCTCACCTCAGACATCAAGTGGAAATTGTATATATGATCTGTTGCTGGAAAAATGGTTGGTTCTCTGTACCACTCCAGTAAGAATCAGACTCCTCTTGCTATACTCTACCTTTACAAAAGACAGCTCGGGCTAAAAATGGATTACTGCTACCATATCTGGGATGAAGCTTCATATTTTTCACTTTCCAATCTTGATAGTTGAAAAGTCCCTATGTGGCCTTGTGAGTGATTAATCAAATTCTTTGACAGATGAAATGTTGCTAACCTCTCATTACTCGGTTGCTATTTTCATGTAAAATGTATTAGGACAAGCTACGCTCTTTATTTCCACCAACTCTAATCCTCACAGCTAAAACGCATTATGCTCCTTTCCTTTATATTCCATTAATAAGAAGAAAGTTCCACTTGAACAGCTTCTTCCTGTGAACTGCTACTTTATGAAACTGACTCCCAAGAGGATGCTTTCTTGATCATTACAATCTTAATTTGTCTCGAGTTAATTGTTATCTTTCTTACATATCCTTATAAATTGTGACTCCTGCTCACACAACAAACTTCTTCAGTTCTAAAATGTTATATCTGATTAAATAAGAAATCAGTAAGAAAAATCTTTATAAACTTAACATTTTCAGCTATTTAGCTTCATTAGAAATTTTGGGATTAAAAAAAAAAATGTGGAGTTGCTTAAATTCTGTGTTTTTGTTTACATTGAGGGTGTAGATGTTAAATAGCGAAACATGTTGAATATGACATCAAAAGTAAATGTTGGATTTATGGTAATAGAGGTAGAACTTTCTCACTACAAGTTGTTTTTTGTGGTTGTTTTTTTAATAAGTGTCAGAATATTCTTCAACTTGAAATTCTATACAAAACAGGTGTGTTAGAGAATTAAGCAAAGAAAAACTTTGCACTTGTTGACATTCACCAATATTTGGTGTTTATGGAAACTAAACAATACATCTGAGCACAATTAGATGGATAACTAATTTCAGTTATGGTGATAGTGGTGTGTGCAACTAACCACGTTTCTTTAGTCATACATATCTGCCTACCCACGAAATTAAGAGTATCTCATGAAAGAATACATAGCCAATAGCAATGGCAAGAAAAATAGTGTTTTTAGAGCTTTTTCTCTATGCAAACCATATTTTTATTCTCTTGGAGTTTGTTTCCATAGAAATAAGATATTACTTTCTGCGTTCCTGTGTGTATGTATAGAATCAGAAAACAGGTGTTGAAGTTAGGTATGAATACCATAATATCTTTTGTAAAATATGAATGAATGTAAGTCAGTAATTGTGAAAATTCATAAGCTTGGGAAGTAAAACCCTTTTATTGATTGCTGTTTAGAGGAAGGGTTTCACTTCATTAACAATGTAATTTACTTCCTTCCATGGTTCATTCAAAGATTCTATGCATTAACTCAATTCTCCTTGATTTAGTTTCAGGTCAGTGCTTTATTCATACATTGAAGTTTTTCACTTGAAGGAAGCCAAAAATCAAACACTAAAACATTCTGATAAACATTGGCTTTTTCCTTTTTTTTAGCATAAGCATCTAATTTGACTGTGTGGCTATGTTAGAAAACCAGTTCTCATCTGATCATTTAAGTTAAGCAATGCTGAGCCTGGTCAGTAATTATAAGGGTGTCCACTTAAAAATATCAGGTGCTGTAAGGTTAAATGTGCAGGATGTATAATGCATAAAGGCTTGGATTTAGAAATTAGAGAACAAATTCTGATTTCATTACATTTGCTTGGCTAATCATAACTTGAAAAAAGACTTTATCACTTAAACATGTCACATCCTGCCATATAACTATGCATTAGTCTAGTATGGTAAAATACAGACCCCCCCCCCCCACCTTGAATCTGGGAATGGTCCACATTCAACAAAGAACCTTCACAGGTTGAAAGGTATTTATTATAAACTTCTGTCTCTCTGATTTGGCCAGGTTTATGTGTATCATGTTTAAATGACGTACATCACAAAATGTGGTCTGGCAGGGGCAGCATGTTTCTTCCTTAGATAAAGCAAATGTGCATAGGTTCAAGAATATCACATTCTAACATAGGATTTAAATATATATATATATATCTGATATGCTTTGATCTCTCAGCTAAAGAGAACCTGATAGCCAAGCAAAGCCCAAACAATGTGATTTGGGCTTTGCTCTGTATCTGAGAGGTCAAAGCATGTCAGATTTAATTTCCCCTAGTGAAATGTATGGTTCAAATCCTGCTGGAGAGCACATTTTTCTAATATGATTTCTCAAATATTCAGACCAGTAGATGAAAATAAATTTATATACTGTTTAATAAAAGAAAACAGCATTTACTCAAGTATGGATATCCACTGAAAATAGTTTAATTCCATTCTTAAAATTGCTTTGTTTACATTAGGGTACAAAACTATATATTTTTGAGAATCAAGAAAAATCTGTGCTTTGCCATATGTATATCTATGACACATATACAGTAATTATTGCTCCCCTACCCCTGCCCCGGATGTAGTTCCGCATAGGCAATCATGGGTAAACTTTACCTCCCCTATATCCTTTTTTTCTCTGGGTGGGGTGGGGAATGATTGTCTCCTCTTCTTCACCTATCTGTCCTTTATCTCTGGCAATAACTTGTTAATCTTTTTTCTTTTTTTTTTTTGTTGTTGTTGTCATTTCTGCATTTCCATTTCTTTACTTGTTTTAGAAGAAATTAATGCGCGCACACACACACACTTCCTTGTTCCTCCCACTCTTGAAAAAAAAAAAACTTTGCTAGCCTAGAGCTAAGCATAACATCTTAGAGACAGTAGTGAAAAATATAAATCTGACATTTCTCTCACTGGCTTATGACAAAAAGATTTTATTCATCTCTTAACTTGCTTTCTTTTCTGTTAGGAAAGAACTTTTCTTATTTTATTTTTGTAAATAACTCTTAAAATATTTTTTTGGTTGGGAGGGTATTTTGTTTCAAAAAATGTATTTTTCTTCATAAATTGAAGACAAAAACCTACAAAGGTTGTTTTTTTTTTTTTGTTTTTTTTTTTCAGCTTAAGGTGAATTAAGGTGATAACTATTTCTACCTGAATACAATATCAGCACCTATGTTACCATGTCTCTCTTGAGACCAACTCTTTAGAGAAGTACATTTGTTCATAGATTAACTTCTATGATTCTTACATTTTAAAACCTGTCAGTATGTTTTGCATATTTACATAGTAAAGTTAAGCCAAAATTGCTACTTTGCTAAAATATTGTAACATATTTCCACCATTATTAAATATTATGGTAATTAAGTGTTGTATTTGATTTGATGGCATATGACTTAATTTGAACAGAAAAATTGTTGGCTAGGATATTAAATGTTAATAGAATTTAAGCCAATTAGTATCTTTTGATGAATTTATTACAATTTTATGAATTTTTAATATTTGGAGGGGGAAGGTGGCTTGTTATCGTAATTACATTTCATAACCTTTAAGAAATTTAACAGTTAAATATCTTTTAAAAATGTCTTGAAAAGACTTGAAATATATTGAACAAAATTGCTTATAAAGAACAAATAGGAAATGTTTATCAATCTAACATGTTTTAATTTTTATTAAAGCCTCATTAGAGAATGAGATGTGGAGGAGAAAAAAAAAGATTCTGATATTTTAGTATTTTTCTTTTTTGCCATATCTCATTCTTCGATGAAACTTTAATAAAAGTAAAGGCTTGTTAGATTAATAAGCATCTTATTTTTCTCTATCTTATCATTCGTGTCAAATTGTTGTTCATATTTGATCCCAACTTTTGCACACATGCATGCACACACACACACACATATATATATATATATATATATATAAGTGCCATATGTGACACACTTGTGCAAAGAGACATGACTTACTGGGCAGAAGATTTTCTGCACTAGGTTGCTTGCTAACCAATGCTGTAGAACCTAATCTATCCTGTTATTTAACTCATAGATGGAGAAGTGGTAGATTAATACCTTTAGATGTAGACAACAAATACCTTTAGATGTAGACAACTTGCTAACCAATGCTGTAGAACCTAATCTATCCTGTTATTTAACTCATAGATGGAGAAGTGGTAGATTAATACCTTTAGATGTAGACAACTTGCTAACCAATGCTGTAGAACCTAATCTATCCTGTTATTTAACTCATAGATGGAGAAGTGGTAGATTAATACCTTTAGATGTAGACAACTTGCTAACCAATGCTGTAGAACCTAATCTATCCTGTTATTTAACTCATAGATGGAGAAGTGGTAGATTAATACCTTTAGATGTAGACAACTTGCTAACCAATGCTGTAGAACCTAATCTATCCTGTTATTTAACTCATAGATGGAGAAGTGGTAGATTAATACCTTTAGATGTAGACAACTTGCTAACCAATGCTGTAGAACCTAATCTATCCTGTTATTTAACTCATAGATGGAGAAGTGGTAGATTAATACCTTTAGATGGACAATTGTAACCAATGCTGTAGAACCTAATCTATCCTGTTATTTAACTCATGAGGAGTGGTAGATTAATACCTTTAGATGTAGACAACTTGCTAACCAATGCTGTAGAACCTAATCTATCCTGTTATTTAACTCATAGATGGAGAAGTGGTAGATTAATACCTTTAGATGTAGACAACTTGCTAACCAATGCTGTAGAACCTAATCTATCCTGTTATTTAACTCATAGATGGAGAAGTGGTAGATTAATACCTTTAGATGTAGACAACTTGCTAACCAATGCTGTAGAACCTAATCTATCCTGTTATTTAACTCATAGATGGAGAAGTGGTAGATTAATACCTTTTCCCAAGGGTATTTGCACATAAGTGAATGAAACAAATTCAACTGGAATTCAAACGTTGCTCTCTAATTTCGCATTCCAAGTTGAAAAATGTGATATTCACGAGACAGGAATCACTATTAGCAGGAGTTTGAAAATATTTGTGTTCATACCATTATTTACAGACGGTTAAAATATGAGGTGAGATTAAAAAAAATAACATTGATCTTTTTATTTTTATTCTCTTATTTTGTTTGCCTTTAAAATTTATTTCTAATTTTTTCTATTTTAGAGTGTTTGTGAGACAGTAAAATTCAGTTTCTGTTGATAGTGATCCAGAGAGAAATATAAGTAAAACCAATGAGAATTTCATACCATTACCTAGCAAAACATTTTTGTTTTTCTGTACTTATACCTACGTTCATTATTCTCGAAGCCTGTGTAAATTGAGGTAGAGAGACTATATATATATATATATATATATATATGTGAATTTGCACGAGATACTAGATTGGCAACTAGGTCCCACCCTTTTACAGTGAAATCGATGAAATGTAACCGCAATTTCTACTCCAACAGCTTCTTTCCTCGCACTTCCTGCCTGTGGAATTCCCTACCGCATGCTTGCTTCCCCAACGGCTACAACCTCCAGGTATTTAAATGTAGGGTCAATAGACACCTCCTAACACACTCACACCCACTCTCTCCAACTCTCTCCCTGTGTACATCCTAAGTCGTCTACCACCCTCCTTCTGACATTTCCTATACCCAATCGCTCTATGTAACCCCCTGTGCTATAGTGGCAGTAGAATGCCTTGCTTGGGGTGACACGATTTAAAAAAAAAAAATCTCAGAAAAATGAACCCGACTCCCTGATATATTACTTTCACTTCTGCCTTGACACAAACCCAATGATGTATTTAAGTTTTGCGGGAAGTGTTCTGTGGGGAAAATTGCCTATGGCAATGACAAATAAAATTAGAAGGTTCAGATATTTCTGGTGTGAATTTTATCACAGATCTAAAACAATCAGGAAACACTTTTTCATTAAAAAAATTATTTCTAGAAATAAGTAACCTGACTTTTTATTTGTCATTATTTCTGCTACTGTTTTGATAGCTCAAAACATGACAAATTGGCTTCTTGAGCTCCCTTTTAGATTTGTTTTTGCACATTATTTTTTCTCTTTGAGAATTCCCAGAAGTTCCTCACTGCTGGTCAATAAATAACTTGAACATCATTAATTTAAAGCAAAATTAGATTTTCAGCTTGTCAAATTGTTAGGCGGGAAAAAAAAATTGTTTCCTTTATTGCTCCATTAAACTGTATTCATTTAATTTAATTCTATTTTCCAGTTATGATAAATATCACAAACAGTATTTTGTCTGTATCTGTCCATCAGAATCACAATTGTGATACTTTTGAAAAAATAAAATTACATTTCAATTTATTTTTGATATCTCAAAGCCTTAAAAATTATCCTATATTTAGCCTAAGAAACATTGATATTGAAATTTACTCAAAGGTAGATTGCAAAATTATAAAATATAGGAAACGTACCTACTTTTTTGATATCTTATTTTCTGTTCTGTCCATATATAATCTGAATATTAAATTTAAATATTTTTAATATCAAATTAAAATAAGTTGCAAACAATGAATTCGATAAATATTTAAAGCAAGGTTGTCAATTGAGCTTAATTTAATAAAGTTCACTGTTAGACAATTTCTCTTTTCCTTTTTTTTAATCTATCTTGCATATTTATAAGTTTACCATTCATCCATGCTTAGAATATTGGTGTCAGATATGATCTGGTGCTCCTGCTATATATCTAGAGATACTTGATAAAATCCAAAGATGGCTCGGTAATATTGTTGGTCCTGATGTGCATCTCTGCTTCAGTCACTTTCTCACCACCATAAAGTTGACTCCCTGTGCCTTTTCTATAAATACTTTCATGGCAATTCCTCAGAAGAGCTCTTCATGGTACCTAGACTTTATGAAATTATTCTTTTTAAAAATTTAAATGCAATGTCAATTGCTATCTACTATTCTTTAGATTACTCTCCTTTTCTTTTTGCTATTTAGTAAAGCTTCTGTTTTCTAATTCTTTCACACCCAATAATCTCTTATGGCTTTACTGCTTTGCTTGCAATAAAATTGATTTTAAAAAAAATATTTTGCTAGATGGATTCCTTAGTATTGAATGAGTTACCTCCCAAAGTCATTGATAACAATTTTTCAAAACTTCAAAATCAACAAAAAGAAAATATTTGTTTCATTCTAAAGTTTAAGATTTAATGAAGAAAAAAATTGTTTCTGTGTTCACAAAAAATAATTTAATATGAGTGTATGATATTATTTTTAGTTTAGTGTACAATAAACAGAGTTATGTTGCATGAAATAGTTTGTTGAAAACTTTTAGTGAAACAGAAAGAGGTTAAAAATACACTTAAATACTTAATCTTTCAAAATATTGTCCCAATTAATTTAAAACTTGTAAGATTGTCTATACCCATAAATTCTTAGTTTTAGAGAAGAAAAATACTTTGGAAAAAAAAATTACTGTTTTTATTGGTGTCTGAAAAGTAAAAGCAAGATTTCTCAACCATAAGTAGTTTAGTTTTGGAAGAATTTATTATACTGCTACTTACATAGAAATATACTTTATTGCACTTAAGAAAGTTGTGTGGATTAAATTCAATTTATAGCCAGCTATTAATATTTGTTCATGACTCCTTCAAAGTTCCTTAGCTTTTCTATGTTGTGTGTGCATATTCTCAATATAAAACTTTTCCTCTAAATTGTTCAATTTCTAGAATGTTAACATAATAAGTCACTGTATATGGATCTCTTGTTGATGCCTGTGCAATCAATGCTTTACTGTGGCATCTTGTGGTGCACTAAGTGTTGGTTATTGTTGCTACTTCTGTCTGCAAAAAGATAAAAATTGTGGCACTGCAAAATTTTATCCAAACTTGTCCAGGATCAGCCATTTTATGCCAATGCAGACCTACTCGCTATTTGAGGAATAGCAAATGGTGTAGGTGTTTCTTTTCTCTCTGTTTGCCACAAAAAATATTAAAGAAAAAAGTATCTGAAATATTAAAATTAACTAGAATAGTTAATTCTTAATGAAATAATTGACTTATTGCATAATTTGAATGTTTTATATTTGCTGTGGATGCAAGAGATACAAGAACAGTTATTTTTTTTTTTTTTTTTTCAAATACTTTCAAAGTCTTCCTAAGATTCATAGGTGAGCTTTACCATAAGAAAGAATAATTTTCCATTCCAAAAACCTTTTTTGCTTGAAGTGAGGCTAATACTCTCTTAAAAATGCAATGATCTAAAATTTAGCATTTGAGGGAATATCTGCAGTAATAACAGAAATGAAGATTATGCATTGTAAATTAAACTGAAAGCAAGGATCTCATCTTAATCTGAGATTATTTCTTTTTTCATGTTTAAGCCTATGCTCATGGATTTATAAAGTCTTTGGATTTTAGGTTTAAAGAATCAACTTTACCTTTTACTCTCACCTTACACACACACACACACACACACACATGTAATTCCAGGTGAAGCAGACTCAAGGTTTTTTTATTTTGAGTGCTTTGGCATTCATTTTATTATGAACAGTGCTCAATGTAATGAGTATTATAGAACTTTATATATATATATATATATATATATATAGGAAATTGGCTTGTGAAATTGGACCAATACCATTACTTTACCATACCTGGTGCAATTGATAAATTGTTGCCAATTTACTTTAATTCCATTTTTTTATTGCACAGTATAGAAGCACCATCTGGGGGGGGGAGCATTATGACAATTCACTCTTCATAAATTTGGAAACAGCATGCTGTACTACTTGGCATTCACACTGGAAGCTTCAATATGATCATTTCAGAGTGTCTGCATGTCATTCTGAGAACAAGGCATAGGATTTGGAAAGAGTTGGATGATATACCCAGTCAACATTAAGATGTTTGGAGGGGTCACTAATGATTGCAATGTTAAGCCTCCCTTCATCTTCTCACAGGGCTTCAGACTCAGCATGATGTACATCAAGTACCTTGAGGAGGTAGTGCTGTCCTGGGTCAAGAGGGTGGCTGCTGAAATACCGTGTCCAGCAACAGGTCTCTAGACCATATCATACAAGCAGAACCCAATCACATTTATCAAACAGTTTCTGCAACTACATCACCCCCTTACATCTTGCTACCTAACTCCCCAGACTGCAACCCCCTTGATTATGTGTGGGGCACATTTGAGTGAGAGACCAACAAAACGCCTTGTATAACCAAAAATGAATTGAAAGCAAGAATTATGGAAGCATTCACCAACTTAAATGAGGAGCCTCTAGAAGAGTTGTAGGAGATTCCAAAGTTGTCTAGAGTCCATGTTTGAGGTCAATGGCTATTGAATAAATTTACTCTTTAGTATTTCAAGATATTTTTCTATAATTTTGGTAGATATATCTGTTAAAATGAGATGTCAGTGTTATTTTCATTTTTGCGTAATTTAAATGACAATTCATCCATTGTTCATTTGTTTTGCTGTAACTTTGAAATTTTTATATGATGTATCCGAACTTTCCTATTTCCATTCAAACATACTTAATGTCAAGATATAATTTTTTTTAATTGATATAAACCATTAAAAATGTATAGAATGACTTATCATCAGAAGCAGTTAGGAAGATTTTGCACTGTTTATAGGAATAAAGATTTAAGTGTCAGGAAATACCAGCAAAAGTTTTAGTGGGAATCTTACCTCTAATGATTTTTCATTCTTGATGACAAATTTTATTTGACAATCAAGCTACGCTAAGCAATGTATCAAGTACAGTTTTTGGCAATATTGTGTGTGTGTTGCGGGGATAAAATATACTACACAATGTTATCACTCCTTAACTTAAAGATGGTGTTAGTCAATTTCAGAATGTTATCATTTACAAGAGCACACAGTGACTAGTAGGAGTCCAACCCAATTTAGATTGGGTAATTCAATGTGCATTGTGGTACAGTGGATATTGGCTCGGAACGAGAAATTGGGGAGCCGACTTCAAATTTCAGTTGAATTCATTGCATTCACTTACGCGCAAATACCCTTGGGAAAGGTGTTAATCCATCTATTCCTTCCAGTTATGGGTTAAATAACAGGACAGATTGAGTTCTATAGCCTTTGCTGGGAACCAATCTACTGCAGAAAGCAATGGCAACCTGCTGCGGGTTAATCTTCTGCCTAGTCAGTCATGTCTCTTTCGAGACATGATCGCCCAAGCGTTTACCACGTATGGCACTTAACTGACTGAATTCAAACATTGATATTAGAAGGAGCATCTTTATTCTACAAACATTCTTGAAACTTTTTTTGAATTTGCAGTGTTCATTTTCCCCTTTTAATTTCACAAGATAATTCAGGATTAAAATCTTTACCTATTCTGAAACTTTATCAGAGGTACAAGATTAAAATTAATGTAATAAAAAGTCATACTTAAGGAACAAGAGGAAAACTCCAACTACAGTATTTTGAAATAAGTTTTTTTTTTTAATTGCCAAATATTGTAGTTTTTCTCTTGTCCCTTTTTAATTAAATTTTGTAGTTCTAAGATCTTTTAAAATCTAAAGTAGATTCTATAAGCACAATAAATTGTCAGTGAGTTTCACATGATACAATTGGTTTTCAGTCAGTTGATTTTCTTTAAAAAACAAAACCTACTGCTGAACCATTCGATAAAGTAATATTGTGTTTTGTATTGTTTATCATGAAGTAATAAATTGTCATGAAATGGCTGGTTATGAGAGATATAAATCAGTCTTTGTTGAAAGAGAATGTTTTAATGATCAGTCAGAGAGGTGTGTTACTCTTCTGGAACAATGCACAATCACATATTTCAAAATGCAGACAAAATGATTTTGGCTTTGTATATTTGCCTGCTAATCAAAAAAATGAGACTATTATCATGACTGAATTTGTAATTGATCATTAAATGTATCTTAGAAGCAAACAGAGCTTTTTTTCCTTAACCTAATATTTGGTACCATAAACTTTAAAGGATATTGACAAAGTTCATAAACCTAGGCAATTGGTATAACATGTAAAACCTTGTTTTTGGATTAACTTCTCCATTGAGCAAAACTAAAGTTCTCTTCATAATTGTTATTTATTACAAATGTTTCTTATAAAACTTCCCCTTTTCAATTTTACTTTAATATATGAATTTAGCAAGTTTCTTACCACCCACTCAGTTCTTGAACCATTACTCTCTGTTTTCCTGACCTCCTATTACTTCTGTGAAGTGTGGCATATAGCCTTTTCTGAGAGGCAGACTGTTTTAATTATCAGGTCTTCCTGTAGTCGGTCGGCACTTTCGCAGATAGATAAACATACTTAGTGAGGACTTCCTCATCTTAGAAAGTCATTAAAACAGGAAAACATTTTTTTAAGTAACAGTAGCAGCTGCATTTGATTTTTTTCTTCATTATTAATTCTTCTTTCAATTTTTAACTGATGTTATTACTAAATAACATTAAAAAATTCTCTGATCAAAATTAAATGACTTGTTTTGATCTTTTATTATTATTATAGATATTTGAAAGGTTTGAAAGAGTACACTGGTTTTGTAGAAACTGTTTTTTACTTTTTTCTTTTTTTTTCTTGACATTAGAAAGTTTTTTTCAAATGGAACATTTTCAAATCTTTTACTTTATTTAAAAAAAAAAAGGTGTCATTTGCTTCTGAAAGTAAGGCCTTCTATTTTATGTTGTTGGTCTATGGCCTCAGAAATGGATGTTAGTGATATGGCAGCAGAATTTGGACCTTTCATCATTTTTTTTTTTTTTTTTTCTCTTGTTACTTAAAGAGAGCCACTAATTGGTAGTTTGACAAAATATCTCACTTGAAAATGCATACAAAGTAATGTGTAACTGAATTTTTTCCCATGCTGGGGGTTCACCTATTGACATTTATCTACACTTGCTAAACAGTTCCAGAGATGAAATGGTGAATATGAGCACAGTTAGGCAGTGGTTAATGAATTTCAGCATTTTTCTGATAATGATACAATCATTATTACTGATTATTACAAGTGCAGTATACTGGCTCTTGTTCGTTGTTGCTGCCCCAGTGCTACTGATGGGAAATGTTGTTTGTTTTTTTTTTTTTTTTTTTTTTTTTTTTTTTTTTTTTTTTTTTTTTTTTTGTCTTTTTTTGTTTTTTTTTGTCTTTTTTGTCTTTTTTGTTTTTTTACAGCTGAATCATGCTCAAACCAGTGGGATTATTGTAATCCTTATATCTGAAGATTTTGAAATGAATAGGAGCCATTTACTTGTTGATTATATACAGATATAAACATTTCGAATTTTACTTTTAAAATTATTCTTTTTAGAAATGGTTTTCTTTAAATTCTTTCACTCCTTCATCTTCAAGAAAATTTAATAAATTGGAAATCTCTCTTGTTCAAGGATTTGTAAACACATTCTTTTTAATGGTTCTAATGTAACATTTTTTATTTAATAAATTAATATATAATCTTCATTGGTTCTTTTTGATTATCATGCCGGTGAGAGAACACCATCCACATTTGTGGACCCCTCCTTCCTGGTAACTGGATAGCTGCACGCATGGCAGATCTCACTCCAGATCTCCAAGTGTATTTGTCATGAGAGTCGATTACAGAGAGCTTCCACTCCCTGCGATCACACTCTGTTAGCTCTCTCCATGACATCTTTAGCCTCTTGGTCACCCAGGTCCTACAGGATCGGCTGTCCTGGCTGACATCCCAACTCTGATTTTAACAGTGTCTGTGGGATCCGCTATTCTCGCACTTGGGCAGTGTGCCTCATCATTGTCCTCATAAAGAGATCGTCTGCTGAACCACAATGGCTTCAAATATCAGGCCATCAGTCTGATAATGACTACTCTATGACTCTGCCACCCAGGTTGTGGCAGCTCGTAACCCCTGAGATTGGGGGCAAATGCAGATACTTATCCCTTGTCCTGTTTAGGGATTAACTATTTATCCATAACTGGGACCCTAACAGATGCTACCACCCTGGATCAGGGTAGACCTACGAACAGCAGCAGTTAAGAGGTGGTTCCACATTTATCAAAGGCCTTGTTGCCAGATGCAGTTTGTCATACCCAGTACTAAATGTACCATTATTTTATAGGTTTTTTTTTGTTTTTTTTTTTTGGATCAAAATAGAAAAATAAGGCTCATTTAAAATAGAATTTTAAAATTCAAAATATCAAGTAATATATATCAAGTATCGATAAAGTAATATTAAACATTGATTTAAACGTTTTGAAAAAAATCATTATAGAGATATTGCCTGATCAAATCAAAATACTTATACAATGTTCTCGTTTTAATTAACCAACTACATGTCTGATAGTAGAAAGTTATCCATAAAAACAAGATTTTTTTTTCCTTTTATTTGTTTAGTTGAAAAGTTTGTCTTCTGTTTTCTAGCTGTTTTCTTTTATGATAGTAAATTTCTTGATAAGAGATTGGGAAATGCTTTATGCCAGTTGGATAGTGTTTTAATTAGTAATGTTATCCTTTTCCTAATATTAAGTTAGATTATAAATATAGAATATCTCCACTAACATATTCTTCTTCTGTGTCTTGTCCTTTTGGGATGAAGATGATCATGGCCTTTAGTGGATTTGAATACACACTGATTTGTATTTTGTAATTTTATTCAAATTCAGATTTTTCACCAAAAATAACTGATGCAGTTAACAGTAAAATTAGGAGTTAGAGCTTGATAACTTGTTTCTTCAGTAAATTTTTTTTTCTCATTCATACGCACATACACACACAATACTCTGTTAATTTCTAATAAGTTCTCATTGAATTAATATCCTCAAATTATCCTTACCAGTTACCAAGGATACTGCTTATATATATATATATATATATATATATATATAATGTGGGAGAAGTATGATAGTGAAAAGTTTTATATAATGCATTTTGTCCTTTTAGAACATCACCTTACTAAATTTGTTTACATTCATATGACTATGCACGAATGGAAGGGAAATGACACTGAGAATTTTATATATATATATATATATATATGCTAGCCAATTTCATTTAGATTCTTTCTTTTTTGTTTTTTTTTGTTTCCATCACTTTTGTTAAATATCTCGTATTATATACTGGCGAAAGAAATTTTTTTTTTTTTTCTGTGATCATATACTTGCAATTTTATTCTGAATTTGAGTCTAGAATGAGTAAATCTTAAAACTCATATTTGGATTCATTGTAACCAGATTTTGAAATCAGTTAAAATTGTCTTGTGTCTGATCAAACTAGAGACAAATATAACTCAATCTTTCTTGACTGTCAAAATATCACTTTGTACTATTAATCCATTTATTTATATATTCTTTCATTGCCTTTCAATTTCATTTAAATCTGTCTAAAATGCAAAAATGAATCGCCCAAACTCAAATATAAATTCTGTTGCAATCTAAAAAGGGTTCGATTTTCTTGCTTGTACATTTATATGTAGACACATGTAATATACAGTGGATATTTAAAGAGTAAATTTTTTTTTTACTATTTTTATTGCAATTTTTTGATGCTTGTTGATTCTTGCTGGCCTTATTTCAAAGTTTTGAATAGATAAAGGATTAATGCATTTCCCACACATTCAACCATCAACAAGAACCTCTTCTGTTTGTCTTTTTCAGGCCTTGAGTATAGAAGAGTAGGTTGTTAAATGGAAACTGTCTTGTGACCATCACTCAGTCTAGTTCTACAAGTGGCAAGTCTTAACCAAGTCTGTAACCATAAATTCAAAACTAATTTTTGATCTTTTTGAAAAGGGTTAATTCCTGTTCATAATTTACAGTTAAACTGGCTAGATGCAACTGTATATTTTATGCTAACGATTTCATCTTGCACTTTTTCACTTGGAGGAGTCTTCCATCTTCATGCTTTTCCAGCCAAAACCCTAATTGCAGTGTCAGCCATTATCTACTATATCAGGAATAGCTGCAAAACACTAACTCCTCCCTATTTTTTTAGGCAAAAGCATACAAATGCATGTTGCTATTTTTTTCTAGCAAATAGACCTGTTCTGTTTCATCTGACTCTGTCTCAGTCTGTCTTGTTTTGAAGTCAGAATGCCACATTCTCTAAACTTGCTTTTGTGTCAACTCCAATTCTTAGTGAGATTTTTGCCTTATTATTAATTTGTTTTATTAATTTGCCTTGCATATATTGTTTGCTTTATATTATTTTTTTTGCGTTGTTTTCTTTTCTTGTTATTGCTTATTTCCAAACTTCATTAATTCTGTTTGTGGAACAGTTGTTCTATTAAATTTTACATTTAAGCTTTTGAAGATCAGTCAGTATCTACTGTTTGCTTGATTCCTATTGTTCTCACTCCCTAATCTTTCTCTTTTTTTATTCTTTCACACTTAATAACTTTCTTGTTTTAATGGCTTTATTGCCTTGCTTGGAGTGAAATGAAGAAAAAAATCTACCATTAATAATCTATTGAAAGCAAATCATTGTTTATTATGCGATGGTCAGTGAGGCCTTTCAGCTGCATGATCATCATCATCATCATTGCAGGCAGAGTTCCCTTTTCAATCCAACAGTTATGACACACAGTTTTTTTTTTTTTTCTCTCTTTTTTATCAGTTAAGCAAATGTTCTTTTAAACCAAAGATAAAAACAGGCAGTTCATTTGAGTTGCTCTTGACAACCTGCTATGTAGAGACCTTATCAGACTTGTCATGAAGTTATTTTAAATTTTTATAATTAAGTTTTCTTCATCAAAAGTATCTCTCCTATGTGTGAATTTTGTATTTTGCCTTTCCACTAGTCACACATTTGTTCCATTTGAATTTTCAGGGGGTTTTAATAAGGTGAAGGTGCTCGTATTTATATATCATATAGGAAAGTTGTTAAAAATAACAACCTTTCCTTATAACCAGACTGCAATATTGATAGAAAAAAAATTTTTTTTTTTCTTTTTCTTACCATGTTTGACACTGGTTGGTGTACCATTTCATATTAAACAGCTTGAGCTTTCTATTGATACTTTTGTAATCCTTCCTACACATCCTGATTTCTTTATAATGTTGGAGCTTTAAAGCATTGAACCAGTTAAAATAAGCTTCATGATTATCGACCCTCCTTCTACTTGATCAACATTTAATAGAAAAATATTCTATATATAAAATTAAATGTAATGTACATGTAATTTACTTTCTAAAATACATTTTTGATTGTTAGCTTTTGATTTAATTAAAAAAAAAATTTTTTTTTTCTAAAAATATTTTTTTCATGTGATTGTTTAAAAACAAAATGTAGGATATTTTCTCTTTTTTCACGATATTCATTCTTGTTTTGTATATATAATTAACTCCAACAGTTTTTACTGCTTGCTTAACCTCCTGCAGTACAATGTGAATTCAACTCTATAAAACAAACATGAGCTCCTTCTCCTATAAAATTAAGCCTATGCTCAAGATGGAGGCACATTAGATTAGTGGACAGTAGCTCAGCAGATTGAGGAATCAGAGAAACTCATTAATTTCACTTACCGTATATACTCACACATAGGTTGCACCAGTAAATAGGTCACAGCATTAGTTTGAGATTGTTAAAATGGGTATTTGTAGTAACTCGCAGATAGGTTGCACTATAATCTATGGATTTACATGGCCCCCTTTTTTTAATGTAAATATAACTAATATTGACTGTTATTTTAAAACTTTGCTTATATCAAAGCAGAAAAAACACTTTCTTCATTCAGATATAGTTATTAAACTTCATCAGGACTAAAACCCCAAAATTCTTCATCACTGTCAAATATTCTTTGCATTTGTTTGTTCTCCCTTATGCTCGAGCCCAGGCTACTTGCCTGGACTACTGATACACCACAGTCTACTTCAGATTCTCAAAGTACAATTCTGTTACTCTGCTATGAAATCTTGGAATATGAGTCTAGGCAGAGCGTAAAACAGCAGCCGCACCACGTGTGAAAATATATCCAAATATGCATGCTCAATACATTATATAGGGCAAGGTCATAATTCCAGCTCTAAAGTCAAATGTCTGAGGACTGAAAACAGGAATATTATGCAGTTTTGCTGTTTTTTATATATATATATATATATATATATATATATATATATACCCTGACGAGCCGTAGGGTGAAACCTAGCTAGGTCTGTTGGCTCTTACTTAGTTTTATTCTTTCTTTGTTGGTCTACTATTGTATTGAGCTCTTTAGTGTTAGGGTTCTCATCTCAGGTTTTTTTTTCTTTCCTACGAGTATTTTGACGTATGTTTAAGTACTTTGTTTCTTTTTTTACTTCCCCTTTTTTCTCCTCCAAGTTTGTTCTCGGTGGGTTTTTCGAGATGAACTGAAATATATTATAACAATTATTAGTATTAGCATTATTGTTATTATTATTATTGTTATTATTATCATTATTATATATATATATTTCTAACATCATCAGATTAGTATAAAGCTATGAGTTGGTAGGATCATTTCACACTTGATTAGTAGAGGACAGTTTTCCAATGCTTAACGTATGCATTCTGGTACTTGTATCTAGATCTACGCATTACTGTAATGACAATTACTAAAAAGTTAATGCCAATTTTACAGATATGTTGTGTATATAAGCTGCACTCCTGTTTTTTTTTTTTTTTTTTTTCTTCTTTTTTTAAGAAAACTTAGAAAAAAGAAAAAAGGTGCAAATTAATTGCAAGTATACAGTATGTGCAAATACCCTTGGCCAAGGTATGGATTCATTTCCTCAAACATCCCACTTCCAGCTGTGGGTAAATAGAACAGATTGGATTCTATATCCTTGGGTAGTAACCAGTCTAGAATGAGGACAACTCTGAATTGAAAACCTCCAACTATGAGTTAAATAGTCTCACTAACCTGCAATTGGATGAGTGGTGAGTATAGCTACACTCCTGAATACCTGATCAATCAGGAATGAGTTCTTCCAAGTGAGAAGGTCCTGGAATTGGATACTCTTATCACTTATCCCCACTCCCAAAGTCAAAGATGAGCAGTCTGTTTAGTTTAATAATACCAGTAATAATCCAGTTTCAATATTTGAAGAAGTTTAGGCTATCAGGGCAAATGAAAAAGCTAGAAAGCTTACATTTTTTTTTCCTTCTTTACAGTGTTCACCCTGTACAAGGTCCAAGAGGCATGATATATAAGAAAGATAATGATTAACCCTAGAATAGTGCAGGCTAAGATTGCAGTGATTGGGCAAGCCTCCTCTTGGGAGTCTGTTCCACAAAGCAGCTGTTTGTAGAAAGAAGCCACTTGCATCTCATGAAGGGAATGTGGATGGTTTCCAACAATGTGTATGGCATGGTGGGTCTTAGACATGAAAGTTAGAATTATTGGAACTAAGGAATGTGGTTTGTCTGAGCACTTTTAACGGAACTAGTGATAGAGCAGCGAGAGACTTTTGTTATGAATATAACAGATTAGCGTTAAAGAAACCTGGCTAAAATTTTAGTCCAACCAAACTGAATTTAACTACAATTAGTTCATAAATGAAGTGGCAGATATTATATATGGCTATTGAAAGTGTTGCTATGAAGTAAACAGTTCTTTTGAGTCATTATTTCTGTAATTTTTCACACACCACCCACGTCTATTGAACAGGTTAAGAGGCTCATCCCTTGTTCCCTGTTTAGGATATGTTTTCCGGCTTTCTTTTCCAATCTTTTCACTCTTACGTAGCCCCCTGCACATCAGTGGCGTTACCGCCTTGCTCGGAGTGATACGATTAAAAAAAAAAAATTTCTCATTGTTTGCAGGAAATGTTCATAAGAATATTCAGTCATAATTATTGTTAAAATTTGATTTCCCATTTAAAATGTTTATAAAATACTTAAAATATAAGGCAGTTGTTTTTGTCTTAAGTCATGGAACAGTTGATTAGATTCTTTTATACTAGTAATATTTTTAACAAGTTAGTAACATTATTTGCATTAATCAAACTGTTGTCCTCGTCTTTATTGCCATATTCATGACGTTTCAGCCATTGTATGCTCCAGCCTTCTTCAGGTGCTTGGAATTTCGAACTGAACTGTTGTTCACTGGGGTATATCATTCTCATTCTATGTGCCATTCCACTTCCAGGATTTAGTTAACTCCCTTTAACTCTGTTGTGTTCACCACTGCTGTAGCAAGGTACTGAACTCACAACTCTGGGTCAAGTCACTAGATCTAATCAACACTTTTATCCACTGAGCCATGTGTCTTTGATAACATCAGTGGGTCAGGGTTCTGTTTGAAATTCCAGGCACCTGAAGGTTGAAGTGTACAATGGTCAAAACATCATGTCTAGGGGAATAAAGATGAGAACAGTCTGAACAATGTAAGTAATAAAAATACTACTTCATTTCAGAAGTATAGACACCGTATATGATGGCATATAAACCCTTCTTGATTTAAAAAATATATATAATCTTGGTTTTTATAATTTCAAGCATCTATTTAGGTAAATGTTTATTGTACTTTTATCAAGCCTGTTTTTTCTATTTTCTAAAACACTATGAATTTATTTATTGATAACCTTGTTCTTTCTGATTTGATAATGAGATATTTCATGATGGTAACAGGGAAGTATTACTTAACCCCAATAATGAAACATATCTCATGTTACCATAAAATATCATTAAGTACCTAAAACATTGATAAAAACTACTTTTTAATTATAGCTTTTGTGTTAGAATTGTCTTGTAAAGGTTAAAATATCTTTGGCTTTGGCCACGTTGTGTTTGAAATACCAGTTTCTTGTATGATCAGCAATGACAAGTCGAGCTTGGTCAGTACCTAGATGGATGACTACTTTGGAATACCAAGTGTTGTAAGCTTGGATGTGTTGTGTTGTTAATAGATAATTACTTGGAATTTTTAATTGGAGAGAATGGTTTCAATTCCATTTGGGTTTGTTTTATTCACTTACGTGCAACTACTCTTAAGAAAGATATGAATCCACCTCTTCTCCCTTAGTTATGGGTTAATTAGTAAAACTTGTAATACTAAATCATTATCTCAAATAATATTCTTACACTCTAAAAAATATTTTTGGCTTTAAATAAGCTGCAGTGTTAAGCCATAGAAAACAAATCTATCAATCATGAAATATCTTTGTCAGAATATTTCTTTAATATTTCTTTTTTCTCAGATATGAATAAACCAATGCTTTAATTTGTCCTTTTTTTTTCTTTTCTTTTTTGCTATAAGTAAACTAGTTCATTATGGTGCAGTGAATATTGGCTCAGAACAAGAAATTTAAGAGCAAAACTTAAATTCCAGTTGAATTCATTGTATTCGCTTATGTACAAATATCCTTGGGGAAAGGTATTAATCAATCTCTTCTCCCAGTTATGGGTTAAATAACAGGACAGAATGGGTTCTATAGCCTTGGCTGCAGAAAGTAATGGCAACCTACTGCAAGAAAATCTTCTGCCTAGTCAGTCATGTCTCTTTCAAGACATGATCACCCAAGTATGTATCACTTATGGCACTTAATTGACTGTTATAATATTAAATGTAGGGTGACTGATATGGTGGCTCCCAGATTTTTATATTTAAAACACATTAACAATTTAAGATATTTATTTACTCACTTAATGGGAGTATCTTCACGTAAACACCTCAATTTTCTGTCTGTTTTTTAAATAAAAATCACTTTTCTAAAATTATATCTCTGAGTTAAAATGCAAAATGCCTGTATGATTATAAGTTTATTTTTTCAGTAAGAAATTAGCTCCTTCATGAAACCAAAGAATCAGCAATATTATTGGTTCTGATCTGGCAGCTTGGTTTCACTTTCTCACCACCATAAATTTGGAAGAGTATTTTGATATGGTATCTAGACATCTTTAATTTAAGTACAGTACTAGACTGGCATCGACATCTCATTAATTTACTGTTGAGCTGGCTAGATGTAATTGTAAATTCTATGCTAACAGTTTCTTTTCTCACTTGTGGAACTCCCTTCTAGCTTCATGCTTTCAAGTAAACTTTCATTTTGAAAAATTTGAATGCAATATCAATCACTATCTACTTTACTCTTGATTACTCTTTTTGTTTTCAATCCTTAGTAATGTTTGTCAATTTTTCCGCACCCTTGGCGTCTTAGTGGATTTACTACCTTGCATTATAAACTAGTTTATAATTTTAAAAAGGGTTGTAATGAACTTAGAATATTGGATTTCTTTGAATCATTATTTAAATACCTGTTTCGAGCTTCTGGTTTACAAATACACTAACAAAATAAATTTTCTGTTAAATCAGTTTAGACTTATTTTTAGTACTTCAGGTGTGGTAATATATTTACCTAACATGTTTAAACTTTTGAAAAGAAAATTTAATGTTGAGTGTGTCCTTCATTCTGTGTCATTACCACTATCTGTGCAGAATTTTAATATTGTAAGGTTTTCCATTCTTGAAAC
This sequence comes from Ascarosepion bandense, assembly GCA_037127315.1. Lineage (NCBI taxonomy): Eukaryota > Metazoa > Mollusca > Cephalopoda > Sepiida > Sepiidae > Ascarosepion > Ascarosepion bandense. The sequence continues at coordinate 176,483 of JBBBDQ010000235.1, read as the reverse complement.
TTCATTATTCATTCACCTCTTAACTGTGTAAACATTGTTTCTTTTAAAGAAAATTCAGATAAAGCAAAGGAAAAAAAAATCTTCACTCAGACAAGCGTGTAATATCCTCCTCCACATAATTGTGTATTATAAAGGGTTGGGTTGGGAAAAATAAAAATCATTCCTAAAATTCTGTGTCATTTAACCCAATTTTTACTGATTGCCTGGCAGCAGCCGGCTCTTCAGTGGCCATGTTACAATGGTTTGCTAATGTTTTTTTTTTTTTTCTTTTTTTTTTAATATCTATCTTTTAGTTTGTAAACATGTTTGATATTCATCTTCATAAACTAATTTTTGGGATTTTAAATCCTTTGTATTGAGAGACAAGAAAACTCTTTGTTTAAAACATTTCTTTCTTATGCAAAGGTGATGAAATTCAAAATGACTTCATAGTTTCAATCATAAATTGGAAATTTAAGTTAGCATTTTGTCATGTAAAGATCTGTTGTATAATGTTTTTGAAGTTTTTGTATCTATTTTTTGTGCTACTATTAAATGTGCTGTATTTTTTTTTCTACTGTAATTTTTATCAGAGTATTAAAATTCATGACACTTTAGTACAAAAATTTTAAGACTTTCATCTGGATGTTAGGTGTACTCTTCCCCCCCCCCCCACAAAACTAACTATATATAAAGTTTTGTGACTTCTGTTTGTCTGTCCATTTGCAATGCCCACTAAAATAGACATTGAGTGACTGAAACTAAATTTTGGAGAGGAGTGCAGGCAGATAAAGGGGATACAAAGTACAGTGGTTTTACTAGGGTCTGTAAAAACTGCAAAGTAGGGTTAAAGTATTTTTTAAAATCAGCTTATAATTTCATCGACAGCATGTGAAAAATTCTCATAAAAAAAATCTTGGGATTATGAGGCAAACATTTGAAATTAGAAAAATATAAGCAACTGAAATGTGGTTCTACAGTAGGATGCTGCAGATATCAAAGATTGAGCATGTGAATGAGGTTTTGGAAAGGATGGAAACGAAAAGGAAATTAATACCTGAGCATCAGGAAGTTCTTGGGACATGCAATGAGGAAGGAGGGCTTGGAGAACCTGATACTAACAGGCCAGGCTAGATAGAGGAAAGGAGAGACGAGTAAAACAGCATATAACGTTCTTGACTGGCCTGATCGGGTGGATGGCAGAACGGTGGTTGCATGGTGTAACAAGAGAAAGTGTGCTAAGTACCACCAGGGATAGGAAGAAGTGGAAGTCCATGATCACCTACATCCTGAAAGGACAAGGTACATAGAAGAATATATAATAGATATGTCATTTTTATGTGTTACGTTCCTGCAGAATGTGAATGATCATGGCTCTCTACCACTCCTTATCTATTTATCTTTTCGCTATCCCTCCCAGTCCTTATTCTACCACCCATCTACACAAGTTTACTAGGTAGATTAGTTTTCTTCTGTCCTTCTTGCCCTCAATGTCCTGTGAGTGTTAAATTTTTCAAGCCCTCTTTCCTCACCATGTGTCCTAGAAATTTCAAATGTTTCTTTATTTTAAACATAAGTGTGTTTTAAATTTTTTTTTTTGTTTTTTTTTTCTTCTATCTTCCTTAAAACTTTGTTATTCACATGCTTTCTCCAGAGAATTCTCATCATTCTTTTGTAGCACCAAATCTCTATTGTCTCAAGTCTACTCTTCATCTGTGAATAAATTGCTCTGTATTCACTGCCATATAGGAGGATTGATATTAGATAAGTTAAACACTGTTTTTTATGAAATTTTCCCATTTCTTAATATTCTGCTGAGCCTTTTTGAAAGGCTTCATATTCCAATTTGCCTTTAGATTTATTTCATTTTGCCTACCAATAATAAATCCTGGTAGGACTTATAGTTTTCTAAGGATCACTTTTCTGTAAAAGTTGAAAAAATCCAATGAGAAGATGCATCTTTGTCTTATGCTCCTTTCTGTTTTTGTGTACTTAGTCAATTCATTTTCTATCCATATGCAGGTAGTTTTCTTCCAGTATAAAAATTGGATTATTCTAATATCTTTCCCAAATGTTTTCCTAACAGTTTAAATAGGTCTTTATGCTGTACCTTATCAAATGCTGTTTCATAGTCTATAAAACAGATATACATCCTTCTGGATTTGTATTGCTCTTTCTGCTGTCTTTAAACCATATAATAATCATTCATGAATGTGCATTTATTTATATATTTCCTGTCTCATTCTTATAGTAGGAAGGAAGGTAAATCAACCCAAGCTAGTAATTTTATAACTGAATACTTAATCATTTTAACAATCTATATAAATAAAAATCTTTATCTGCATTTAAACAAAATTAGTTCCGAGTTGAAGATTAGTAGAGGTTTATCTTGTGATTCCTACTTAAGATTTAGTTTCTGGTTCCTTCAGAACTCAAATCTTATTTACATTTTTTTTTTCCTATATAGATGCAAATAGTTTTTACTGTCTGGTTCATGCACCTCCCCAGTCTTTGCAACAGGAGCAGGGATTGAGTTTCTGGTTCTTTCTTTTTCTAAAGTCTTCTCATTCAGTAGTCCTACACATCTTAGTAACAATGGGTCTTACTTGGTGAGAATTTTTTTAAAACAATAAAACTGTTTAATTAATCAGTTCCTTTACAGTTATTTCTTAAATTGCAGTCTTTTGTTGAAGCCTTTCATGTGAGGCACTAAGATACATTTGTTTAAGGGATTCTCTTGCTTTAACTTGGTCTTGAAATAGGCTTTGTTGTTACGATCTTTGTCATTCTGTTAATCTTCTTTTCTGAGAGATATTTCCATTTAACTGTTATATTAAATGCATAAAATTTTAACATGAAAAGATACTGAGCAAAAAGCAACTTACATAATACTGGGAATAATAAATAAATCATTAAATGTCTTAAAAAAAAAAATCTAATGGGTGGGGGATGCTTCATTGGCCTCTATTTAATTGTGAATTCTTTATCTCCACTTTATTGAATCCCAGTACAATTGTTTCCAGGCTCTTGTTTCGTTGCATTTCATTATTCAAAACTTTCTAACACTTGCCATCATTTTCGACATCGGGTACACAAATTTTAATTGTAGATCTTACAGTTCTGAATATATTATTTCTAAAAATCATTGATCTTTCGTCTTATTACTATAAACATGATTTGAGTTGTGGGTTCTTTACAAGAACAAATGAATTTAAATAAGTTCTGTTATAATAGTCCCCCTATTAAAGAGACAACTAACTCTGATTTGACAAACATATTTTAACTTTGTTAAAAATACTCTCTCAGTGTTGAGCACCTAATGACACAGTTGAAATATTAGAAATTGGAGTTTGTGAAGAAAGTTAATGAGGCTTTTTTCTTTGGGGGAATAATTCTTCTTAAATATATTGAAATGTAAAACATTAAAATCAGTGGCATTATAGCTATTTTCTTTTCAGAGAATGAAAGCTTTCAAATCTAAACTTATTTATAAATGGAATTTTGTCTGTGTGTGTCTGTTACCTATAGACTCCGAAACTGATAAACCGATTTTCTTGAAAATTTACACAGTTGTACTATAAGCGTCTGCAAGTGTTCTTAGCTCGGTTTTGTGTTGAGGTACCCCCAATAAAAATCGATAATCAAAAAAAAATTAGGTTATAGGAGGAGTGGTCTGATTTTAATCAAATTTGATACACTCATAGACAAAGACATAAGAAACAATATTCAGAAGTTTCAAGGTTGCAGTTCTTACAATAGTGCATAAAATCAATTATATATATATATATATATAAATTAAAAAAGGATTAATTCAATGATGTTGAATGAACAGGCACACACACACACACACACAAACATATTGCCTTATATATATATATATATATATATATATATATATATAAGGCAAAATGTTTGTTTGTTTGTGTGTGTGCCTGTTTATCTGCCTGTATGTCTGTTTTTTTTTTTTTTTTTTTTTTTTTTTTTCAGCCCTTTTATTTTAGTTTTTGCTTTGGGTTTGGCTTTAAACAGGTATAATTGTAGTCCTTAGTCTCAGCCATGATACCATTTACTCAGAGGATTTATTTAACCTTCAAAATTCAGTTTACAACTAAAAAAAACGTATTTGATATCAATACCAGGAAATCAAAATTTGACTTGCATCCATTCATTTTTCTTTCAGTCTATAGTTTTGCTTTAACTGGAAACAACTATTGCTTTATAGTCTTTCGTGCCAATGTCCAAAGAGTCTGAGCTCCAAGACCATGGATTAATTTTAAAGCTTTTATTACACCCGAGCAATGCCGGGCTATACTGCTAGTGTTTTTATAAAAATTTATTTGATGCTTAGATTTTGGTTAGGTTTTTGTTTCCATAAGACATGAAGTGCAGATATTTAACCTATAAATTTCAAGGGTTTGTCATTCCATAAGTACAAACTCTATTCAATGACTGCACATGGTATTGAGTTAATCCAGATAGTTTTCCCATTTTAACAAGAGGAAATTTCCTCTTGTTAAAATGGGAAGGAAGGTGTAAATAAGGTTGAAGTTAGCTTCTCGTCAAGAAACACTTGAAACTGAACAAATTACCACCAAAGTTTAGTGAAATGATCTGAACAAAGTCTTTGCCATATTTTAAAATCCTCATTTTATAATTAAATGCAACATCTCTCTAAATTATTAACCTGTGATTTATCTTGTTTCATTATTCAGTACTACTTAAATATACCATCCACTCATTTAAAAAAAAATATATATATATATATATATATATATATATAAATAAGTAGACCTCTCTTCGGTCACAACACTTTTCAGAATTGAAATATATTGATTTATCAGTTTAGAAGGGTGTCCTGTTTATAATATTGATACAGTGTCAAATTGATCACTGACTTTACAGTTATTGGACTTGGCTGTTTTGCATATGAAACATTTATGTAGTGGGTAACAAAAAGATTTCACTTCAATAATGAATAAATCAATGTATACATTAAGTACAAAAATTTAAATAAATTAATAATGTATCCATTTATTAATTTAAGATAAATAATTCTGAGTCTTAAATGTTTATATGTGCTTCTAAAAAAAATTCTCTTTTATGAAATTCAAAAACTTTAAAAAAATGTGCTGATATAAATGATTTCACATTTTCAAACTTGGCATTTATAAATAAAGTGATTTGGCCTAACTCTTCAGTCAAGGATTGATTTCACATTATTGATATTATAAACAGGACCCTCTCTTTTAGATCTTTAGTTTTTGTTTCTGACAAATGTTGAAGCCTAAGGAAGGTCTCTAATCTATAAGAGTTATTCCTTCCTAAAAATGTTTTTTTATGAGTGTACTAGTTTTAGTGCCAGTTACTCTGGTTTATTACTTTGAAGTTTTTATGTGACTCATTTATTTCTAAATTGAATGCTATTCTCCCCCTTGTTGAGTGCAAATATTTATGCAAGGCTCTTTTTGCATTAAGTTGGAACAGGAGGTGATCCATGTGGCGAGTTAAAGGTCACCAAATGATTAAAGAAAGAGGAATATCAAACTTGATAGAGTTTTCACAAACAGATGGAAAAACATCTGCTTTTCCTATTATTAATGAACTGTTAGCAAAAACAGGTAATGTTTTGAAGTGAAACAAACTTGTTTACTAAGGAAAGAAGTTTAACTAATCAAGAGACCGATGATGCCATACTTAAGATTTTTTTATTTTGTACTGTGTTAATATAAGCTTTCTCAGTGCAGCACTCAACTTTCATATAATGTTATAGTAAGTTTATGTACACTAGTTAAAAATAAACTATATACAAGCCATAAGTTAAAGCAAGTGCAGTTTCTAGATTAAATAGCAATTTTAAGTACTCTTGCTTTTCATTAAAAAGCAAGGACATATTAATTTTGATTTGTTTGGTTTATGCATATACAACACAAAGTACAGTAAAAGAAATCAAATCTTTTTACTTCGTGTTAGAAAACATTAAAGCTCAATGTAAATCACAAGAAATTATAATTATCAAGGGAGACCTGAATGCCAAAGTAGGCAAGGAGAGAGAGAGAGGAGAGAAATAGTTGGCAAATTTGGACTTGGAATCCATAACAAACATGGAGAAAAATGGGCTCAATGGTGCATGACAAATGACCAGAAAATAGGCAGCACCTGGTTCCAAGAACATCCAAGACAATTATGGACATGGAGAATCCCAAGAGAAACTAAAAGCTAAATCAACTACCTAACTATCAACAAGAGATTCAGGAATGCAGTTGTTCACTGCAAAACCTATCTAAATGCTGACTGTGGAAGTGACCACCTCTATTAAATATAAACTATGAATTAAACTATGGCAACTGAAAAGGCCAAACTGCAATACAACAGACCTGAATGACTCAAACCTGAAAGAAAAAATATATGGGCAGTGAAAAGATACAATGGACAAAATGGAAACTCAAAATGGGACACACTAAGTGACGTTTTACTAACCTCAGCAAGTGACATCATCCCAAAGGGAATGAGTAAAAAAGGAAAAATGAATGGATCACAAATGATTCTCAACATTATACAAAGGAGACAGAAAACAAGTCCGAGACATGGAATGGAATACAGAAAACTACACAGTGAAATATGGAATAAATGCAGACAGGCTAAAGAAAAATGGCTGAATGAAAAAGTGCAGAAATAAAGAGAATGTGTATCACACGTAAAGGATAAGCATTAAAAAATTAGATCTAATAGGACAATAAAACATGCTCATCAACAGGGTGCATAATAAAATCTAAGGATGGAACACTCATATTACAGAAATAAAAAAATACTTCAGTGACAGAATGACTATATTGGAGATCTCTTCCGCGATGAAAGAGAACAACTGGAAATATTCAAAATTGAAGTGGGAGCTGTACTAAGCAAATTTAAAAGAAGCAAAGTGGCAGGGCTAAACAGAATTGTAATAGAGATGCTATCAGCCTTAGACGATTTCAAAATACACGATTACAGAAATAATGAAATTTACAACAGTGGTGATATACTGGAAGACCTAAGCAGATCTATTTTCATAGCATTGTCTAAGAAACCAGATGCAAACAGATGTCAGCTCCACCAAACAATTAGCCTAATGAGCTACATAATAAAACTTATTGTCCAAATTCTGACAACTAGAGTGTGCTACAGAATTGGGCCAGATAGGATATAAACAATGTATTTATCAAATACACTGGAATAAGGAATGCAATTATGTTCATAATGTTCTCTAAAAGAGCAATATAAATACAGAAGGATGTGTACCTGTGTTTTGTAAACTATGCAAAGGCATTTCACACGCTAATTTATACAATATGAAGTATTGTCAGTCATTACTTGTTGACTCGTATATATTTCATTTTTCTCTGAGAATTACTATAAAGAAACATCAGAAATTGGGTGAAAGATTGTACCTAATCAATAATTGACAATGATAATGTAAGGTATACAGTCTCCATTGCTTGTACTTTCTGGAAATGAATTAGTGTTACAAACATTAGTCTAATGGATTAAAGTGTTGATTTGAGAATTTTTTGACATAATTGAGTTCATTCCTTGGGTTTAGCAGTGTGTCTTTGCACTCAATTGAAATGAAGGGAACTACTGAGCAGTATGAAATACAAACATGTCAAAATCTCTCTAGATTTGATCAGTTGGATTAGAACAATCTACTGCAGTATGTTAAATAAGTTTGGCTCGTTAGATTCCCTGAAGGTTACCCAGATCAACAAGTATCTGATGAAGGCCACAATGGTTGATATATTGTGATAACAAATAAAATTAAGGACAATAGTCAGCATGTAAATATAAATAGTATTATAAACTAGCACAGTTACCTTGTGAAGCTTTGGTAATCATTTCAAAAATACGTTTAATACCTACTTAGTACTTAAAATTGAAAATTCTTAAGTCTGACACAGTGGATCTGGGCAGCTTTCAAGCTTCACCACTAACTAGATCTAAACTTATTTATAAATGGAACTTTGTGTGTGTATCCGCTACCTATAGACTCCGAAACGCCTGAACCAATTTTCTTGAAAATTTACAGTTGTACTATAAGTGTCTGCGAGTGTTCTTAGCTAGGTTTTGTGTCAAGGTACCCCCGATAAATATCGATCATAAAAAAAAATCGGGTAATAGGAGTGGTTCGATTTGAATCAAATTTGATACATTCATAGACAAAGACATAAGAAATGATATTCAGAAGTTTCAAGGTTGCAGTTCTTACAATAGTGCATAAAATTGATTTTTTTTATATATATATATATATATATAAAAGGTAAGATGTTTGCATGGGTGTGTGTTTATGTCTGTATGTCCTTTATACAAATCCACAATTTTTATCCGATTCTCACCAAACTTCACAAATATTCTTTAGGCTGAGTCTGAGCTCAGGACAATGGATTAGTTTTAAAGCTTTCATTACACCCGAACAACGCCGGGTTATACTGCTAGTAAGTACATAAGAGTGACTAATGCTTCTAATAATAAATCATATTCTTTATAACTTTTAATATTTTTAACTGTGGTTTTCAGCATTAAATTTATATTAATAGCAATGCCTGGAAAAAATCATGGATTATATGGAAAAATGTGTACATCAAAAGTAATATTAAAATTATATTAAACCTGGGAAAGAACAGGACAAAATATTCTAGTTAAGTAAAAAATAAGAAATTTTTACACAATTTACATTATTTGTACTATTGTCCTCATTTTGGTTGCCATTTGTACAAGGTTTCAGTCGTTGTACGCTCTAGCCTTCTTCAGGTGCTAGGAATTTCAAACCGAACCCTTTATTATGATCACTGGGGTATATTGTTCTCATTCCTTGTGTGAAGCCTCTTTTGGTACTTATAAGTTATCTCCCTCTAACCAGAATCTCTAAGTTACTTGTTCACCATTGCTGTAGCCTGATATATCCCAGTGATTGCAACAAAGGGTTCAGCTCAAAATTCCTAGCACCTGAAGAAGGCTGGAGCGTACAACGGCTGAAACATCATACAAATAGCAATTAAGATGAAGACAATAGTCTGAATAATGTAAATAGTGTAAATGCTACCTCATCTTAGAAATATAAACAAATTCCGAATAAATTTCTTACTTAAATTACAGCTAAAAATAAAATTTGAATCATTTTTAGCTGCAATATTTTAAGTTTTTTATCTTTTACTTCACTAGAATATCTTGTTCTTTTCCAGGTTTAATATAATCTTAAGAGTATTACTTTTCATGTGCACATTTTTCCATGTAATAAAAATGGTTATAAGAAAGTGTATTCTTTAATGAATTAGAGAAATGTTACTGAAATATGTTGCATTCCATATTGCCACTGGCCTCACTACTTCAGATACCAACACCATTTCATAGTCTGTATCAACAAAAGACAGTTTCTTTTTCTTATTAGTTTTATTCTACAAGAGATGGACATGGTAGCATTGATTCTTGAAGACAGTGGGCGGAAATGCTTCAGGAAACTGCCTACTTGTTGGTGTAGCATTTTACTATGTGCAGGCTTTTTCTATCAAATATAGGTGTGAAAAGCAAATTGATGTTTCAGAATTTTTGTCATCCTCTGAGGACTTCAACATTTTGCTCTTATATCCAAAACTTAGCAATTCCTCAGTCAGAATACCATGCCCACTACATATTCGAACCAATTGCTAGCCATCCTGACCTAGTCTACACAATCTGTAACAGTAATTTTATTTACTTACACCCACATTTATATTGCTCATTATTCAAAGTTTTATTGTCCTTATCAATGTCAAATGATTTCGAGTATCTGAAGCTCGTTCAAAGAATTGAAAACTTTTCTTTCTCTAATTTTGTATATTATCACACTTGCATTTTAAAATATTACTTGCTGTATCTTGTAGCAATATAAAATATATTCTCATGATATAGAGAAGTAGATTTAATAGTATTAGTACTGAAAATGTGGTGTAGGGCTTAATCTAAAAGGTATTTCACCACTTTAAATTGCAAAGAACAAAAAAAAAATTTAAATTAGCTTCCATAAGATATTGAAGATTTGGATGTGCATAATACACAAAAAAGAAAGGGAAAAAAAGCTTTATAATGTCTTTTTTCCCCCTACCTCAAGAAAGGTATTAAAGCCACTAAGATGTAAGTAACTAATTTCAAACCCAAAATATTTTTCCATCAAATGTAATTATTCTTTCATGATACTTTTCTCCCTTGAGAAAATTGCATCTGTATGGCCATTTGATTAACATTTTTTTTCTACTTGTTTTCCAAATATTAATATGCATTTATGAAAATTTGACAGATTTGTTTCTATATCAAGCCCAGTTTTCGATACATTTAAAATTATCAAAATTTTTTTTAAGGCTTTCAAAATCTATACAGTCTCGGAAGCTGTTGACTTAACATCTTCTAGAAAAAGCCTGCACAAATAAAAACATTTGCTAAGAACGCAATACATATGAAAAAAATTTACATTATTTCTTACTCTTTGGATGAAAACATCTAGTATAGACTAATTCAGAAATTCAAAAGGTAAAGGGCTCAGAGTGGGGTTTTAGCAACAAGTCACATGTTAACTGGAGGTTATTTCCTTATTAGAATCTTTAGAGAATTTTAGACAATTTTATTGCCATATGTCAATCTGATGAGATTATCTGTTATAATTGGAGCCTGAGTTCCATGCAGCTACTGATGACGTTTTCAAGGTTTTGACCCTAAAGGTTTATAAAGGTGCTCCAAGCAATCCAGGATCTGTCATCACTTGACATGCATTTACTCTGTCAAGACCAAAAACCCAGAGGCCAAAAAATGCACTAAGAAATTAATACAAGCTAGTTGAGTGTTTAGCTTCTATGCCGAGTTATATAATGTTTCTTTTATTAAAAAAACAGATTAAATAAAAGGCTCAGTTTGAAATTCCTTGAAGGTTACCCAGATTGACAAGCACCAGATGAAGGCTGAAGGACACTGGTTGAAACATTGAGATAACAACAAAGATGAGGACAATAATCTGAGTATAAATAATGTAAATAAAAGATGTCGGTTAAATGAATTCTGATTCTGACTAATGTTTGAGAAGTCTGAAAAAAAAATGTTCTGTCTTCACCATGAAAAAAATATTTTAATCATTATCTACTCAGCAATAATGCTATTTTAGATACTGGAAGCTGTGATGGCGTTGTTTTTCTTTTGTTGCTTTTGTCTTCTAATGGTTAGATTTATCTTGGTTCCTGTTTCTAAAAAAAAATGTTAGGAATATTCTTTTGTATGCTCCCGCTATGAAAATGTTGAAAAATTTTTTTGTATGTTACAGTAAAATTTTATGATTTACAAAATGTATTCTTTTGGCTATTTATATTTGGACTATTATCCTCATCTTTGCTGTTATTACGTTTTGGGCATTGTGCCCTCTGGCCTTAAGGTGTAAGTATTGGTATGTACTTGAGGATTGCTAGAGGGCACGATGGCCGAATACATTCTAATAACAAAGATGAGGACAATAATGTAAATAATAATAAATCCTCATCCTAGAAATTCTGACAAATCACAAAATGTAGTTAAATTATTTGTGGCAGTATAAAGATTCCGAATAATTTAAAGAAATTTTCTACACAATATAATTAAAGAATGCAATCACAAATCTTTTCTTTAAGTGATATTTATATTTCAATTGGGAGTGAGGAATGATTGAATGTTTTATTGGCTTTAACATGTATGCTAAAAATATAATTTTATTTAATTGGCAAATTATAGCTGCTTGCAACCATTGTTTTAAATTATTTGGCAAGCCAAATATCAATAATTAAAAAAAAGTACTTGTCAAATTATACTATATGAAAATTGTAATTAAAAAAAATTCCTTTTTAATTGAAATAATAAAATAAATTCCTCACAAGATTTTTTTTTACTTTTGTATTTCATCAACTAATTTACTCGATCAGTTGGAATATCAAGTTTATATAAAATTAGCAATAGATGCAATGCTAAGGTAATCACTACTTATAAATACACTAGCGGTATAGCCCGGCGTTGCTAGGGTGTAATGAAAGATTTAAAACTAATCCATGGTCCTGGAGCTCAGACTCTTTGGACATTGGCACGAAATACTAAAAAAGCAATAATTGTTTCCAGCTAAAGCGAAACCGTAGACTGAAAGAAAAATGAATGGATTTAAGTCAAATTTTGATTTCCTGGTATCGATATCAAATAAGTTTTTTTCATCGTAAACTGAATTTTGAAGGCTAAATAAGTCCTCTGAGTAAATGGTATCATGGCTGAGACTAAGAACTACAATTATACCTACTTAGAGCTAAACCTGAAGCAAAAACTAAAATAAAAGGGCTGAAAAAATACAGACATACAGGCAGATAAACAGACACACACAAACATCTTGCCTGTTATATATATATATATATAACAGGCAAGATGTTTGTGTGTGTGTGTGTGTATATATATATATATATATATATATATATATATATATAATTGATTTTATGCATTATTGTAAGAACTACAACCTTGAAACTTCTGAATATCGTTTCTTATGTCTTTGTCTATGAGTGTATCAAATTTGATTAAAATCGGACCACTCCTTCTATAACCCAATTTTTCCACCTATCGATTTTCGATATTTATCAGGGGTACATGGACACAAAACCTAGCTAAGAACACTCACAGACACAGTACAACTGTGTAAATTTTCAAGAAAATCCGTTCAGCCGTTTCGGAGTCTATAGGTAGCAGAGGGAGACACACACACACACACACACACACACACACACACACAAAGTTCCATTTATAAATAAGTTTAGATTAATACATTTGTATTAAGACACTGTTGCTGATGGTGTTTCACCATTGTACTGTGATTTACGCTTGAGGTTTAATCTAGCCATTGAGTAATGAATGAATGAACATGAGGACATTTTTCAAATGATGGTAGAGTGGATGGATAGCTTACAATATTGAAGGAAAAAATCAGCAGTTGATACTTTATGAACAATGATTGGTTGATAGATTGGAAAGTCAGTGGTTTGCATTTGTTGGCTAATAAAGCAAAGATTCTGAAGATTTGTGCTTTGTCTTACCAGGAACAAGTATTAAGCTGTGGGCTACTGTTTTCTAAATAAATAAAAAAGAATTAGAGAATGCATAATGGAAAGAAAATTTGAGACATAAAATGGCTATATATCTTCAACTTCAAGACATTCTAAATGAGATGCTTATATCAATATTGTCAACAGTGCAAGAGTCTCATAGGACCCCCCCCCACTCTCTCTACTACATCTTGCTTTTCATAATAAAATTCATACAAAATACAATTCTTATTGGAACCTAATTATGTATAATAATGGATAATCCTCTGTTATAATAAAGACTGTTGTGTATTTGTGTGTTATATATATATATATATATACACACACACACACATCTGAGGGGGCACATATGTATATCATTATTATTCAGGTGTTAATAAAACAGTACTCAATGTATGAACAGAAATATATAATCTGCATGCTGGCCTCTTAAGCTGTATCAGTGCAGCTATATATATATATATATATATATATATATATATAAAATTATATTTTAGAACATGTACATGACTTCTCTATATATAATCGATATATAGAGAAGTCATGTACATGTTCTAAAATATAATTTATAATAAATATTCACAGCTCTATATAGAAAATTATATATCAAGCACTGTTTTAAGTTAATGTTTTGGACGTGGAAAGAATTCTTCGTTCTGTATTCACTCGGAGATATATATATATATATATATAAAAAGACATGAACATGTTTATTCAGAGATATATATTATCTGAATAAACATAATTTTATGTTCATGTCTTCTTTTTTTTTTTTTTTTTTTTTTTTTTAAATAATAGGCCAATGCAATCTTTGGCACAATTCTAATTATATATTAGACTGAATAGCAAAGAATTCTAGGAGATAATGCTGGAACACATTTAAAATCACAATTATTATAAATACATAAAATTAAGAAAATAAATTTATGATTAAAATAAATGTGTAAATGATCTAGTGGAGCATAAGAGAAAAAAAATGAAGCTCACATCACTACATTTATTTGGAGATATGTGAGCTTCATTTTTTTTTCTCTTTCTTTTCTCTTTTTTTCACTTTTTCGTTTTATTTTTCTTTTTAACTTGTAATCTGTTCTAATTAGTTATCAATACTTGACTGTAATTAAAAAAAAAAATCATATTTTTCATTTTCTGTGTTGCTCACGTCTCCTCTCTCTCTCTCATCCAAAACATTGTTTAATTTTTTTTAACATTCTTGGTTGATTTCTAATCCAGCCACTATATCTTTCTGAATAGTTTTTTCTCCCCTTCCTCCTCTTGATGAGATGTCATGTTTTATTGAAGTCCCCCATCTTTTCTTTGTTTCTTGTTTTCTTCCCAACCTAAATATTACATTTGATTCAAGAGTACTACTTGTACAGGTGACAAGAAGTTCTGACATGAATCATTAAACTGTCACTGTTCACTATCAGCATCTTTCAATCTGTGATCATCACCAATATTACTTCTTAACAATGTACAGTCAATGGGATACTTGTAAGTATAGCGAAATGAGTGGTTCGTCGTTTGGAAATTTCTCATTGTAAAGCAGACTAAACTAGATTTAGTGTTTGTAAATTTTGTAATATTCATAAGATGTTATAAATCTCCAAAGATTTGGTATGAATCGGTTTCATTTTTGCTTATGTGTGCAATTTTAAAAAATAATTTTTATTTTTTTTTATTATTTTTTTTCTTAAAACTATCCATGGTGATACTGATTTACTTTTTCAATCAGTATTAATTCCTCACAAGAATTGCAATACTTGTATAGTGATGCTGTTTGATTCAGTAGTTGGTGTTGTGAACCAGTAGTCTACAGCCATTTTTATACCACGGACTGGCTTCATGCTGGACAGTCTTTCTGCGGACCAGTAATGGCACATGTAATTTAACTGCATTTTAATAAATAGAATGAAAAAAGTAATTTATTAAAAGGGGAAAAGTGTAATCTTTTTGACTTGTGTCTGGGCTCCAGTCTGATCACACTCTTGCGTAACTAGTTCACCTGAATCAATAACTATTACACTATTATCCTATCAACTCTCCATAAGGTAGAATCTGTGAAAGCTCAGAGCTTGTTTCCCTGTAACTAGCCAATTCCATCTGGAAGTGATGGGAGACTATGACCCTCAAAGTGTATTTCTTATGTCTAGTCTGCATCGTAGTTTTGTTTTGGTTATTGTCACTAAACCCCGCTTCGCAAAGATATGATGATGGAAATTAAAGTTCAAGCTATCTTTTATATGGTTTTTTTTAAACAAGTTAATTATTTCTTTAAGGCCCAGTGTGCATTGTGGTGCAATGGATATCGACTCGGAATAGCAAATTGGGGAGCCGAGTTCGAATTCCAGTTGAATTCCTCGCATTCACTTACACACAAATACCCTTGGGAAAGATGTTAATCTGTCTCTTCCTTCCAGTTATGGGTTAAATAACAGGACTGATTGGGTTCTATAGCCTTGGCTGGCAACCAGTCTACTGCAGAAAGCAATGGCAACCTACTGCGAGATAATCTTCTGCCCAGTAAGTCATGTCTCTTTCAAGACATGATCGCCCAAAGTGTGTATCACATATGGCACTTAAATGACTGACAGAAAATGATCCACAGACCAGTACTAGTCTGCTGCCTGGTGATTGGGGACTTTTGATGTAAACTGTTGGACAGTTCACTAAGTGCTGAATTGGCTGATACTTTGATAATTCTCTAATCATTTGTAATGATAGTTGAAAGCAGGAGACTTAAGAATAGTCTCGTAAGTAAATTGTGTAATACAGTGGATTCCAGTTAAATGGATTGTTGGTTATAACAAATGGTTACTTAGTAGAACCAACTGTACAAAAACAGAATCAAATAGGTAATATTTTATCCTTTTATGTACAAATCCATTGAAAAGGAATAACCCCTAATCCAAATGAAAATGTGTGGTCCTGATATGTTCCACTTTATGGCATTTTATTTGTAACACTTTTGGGCATAGTTCTGTATGTTGCAAACAAGCTATTAAGAGGTGTGTGTTTCAATCTAAAATCTCAAAAAGCTGATATGTTACCAGAAACTTGAAAAAGGCTTTGATTTCAAGTTGAATGTTTTTTGTAATCAGTGATTAGTGCTGCATAATCCCATTGGGTATTAGTATTAATCCTTTCTTCCTTATATTAAAACTTGAGTAATTAGAGATTGGGGTGGGGGTCATGAAGAGCTAGTCAAGTTTCATGTTACTCATCTTCGTGTTTTGTTTCTGAAATATCGAGGGAGAAAATTTAATGTAAAGAAAGTTTACTTGTATAAACTCTGTCTCAAGGGCATCAGATTTAGCCAAACATTATTTTTATCTTAAACATTAAAAATTAAATGTTTTCTTTTAAGACTTTCAACAGAACTTTAAAAAAAAATGTATCAAATT